>JAFEMH010006087.1:0-136181 GCA_022495995.1 Adenophora triphylla var. japonica
GAGATGTCACGTGTTAGAGTGCAGTTGACGTCGGGATGCATGGGGGCGGCCTCCGGGAACGTCTCGTTGGCCACCTTAGCAACTGGGAGACTAACGGGATTCCGGTTAACTTTTGGGCGGGCCGGTTAACAGATTTGATTAACTTTCGACGCGGATTTAGACTGATCCTAGGATTTAGGTACTTACGAGTCCCCTCAATTCTCGTTGTCGGTTCCCTTGTCGGTCCCCCTCGATTCTGTCGGTTCTTGTCGGTTCCGGTTCCCTTGGTGAAGTAATGAGCGAGGTCGAAAGCTGACAAGGCCCGGAGAGTTGGGTGTGCCGTTGGAGGTTCCCCTTCGGCGGGGCTGCTTTGCTTTAGTGCGGGTGAGGCCTTTTATTTTCTACGATATCGGTGGTGTTGGAACATAGCCCGAGCCCTGGTATGATGTGGTCCTTGGCCGATGACTTCGTGTTGGCCTTGTAACCTATTGCAGGGCCCCAGTCTTGGGAAGAAGTTCATGAGTTTCATCATCTTCGCTGGTAGGAGGAATCTTGTCTTGAAAGCAGTGGAAGGTCCACGTTGCATATTTGGATCTTGGAAGTCTCCCGAGTAGATCCAGGTTAATGCCATATCGTCATCATGCTTGATCTCCTAACACTTTGGAATGCAGTTAGTGCTTTGGTCCCCTCGGTGGTGATACTATCGCCGTAGGCGTAGTTAGCTCGTTGCCTTGCGTGAACTTGATACCTGGCTGGTGAAGAGGTGGATGCCGCGCCATTTATTTGATGCGACCGGGGGACGCTTGGATGGTTTGTGAAAGTGATAGGAATGTCCAGCAGAAATTCGATTGGGGATCATCCGCTTGGGAACCCGGATATTTAGAGTAACTTACCCAGATAATTGTACGGGAAGTGGAGTCATAGGCCTTGACGGTGTGGGTGAAGGCTTGGATCAGGTGGAGCTTGATGTCAAGCGGTGTTCCATCATCTTTGACTTGGGCAAGACACATTCATTCCCGAGAACCTCAGCGTCTACTGACCGCACTTTGGGAAGGCGACGCTCGTCCGGCTGGACGAGTGATGTAGAGCGGCTCATTGTGATCGGCCCCAAATTTTGGCGAGTCCCCGGAAATGCGTAGAAGGTGATAAATGTTGCCGTAGTGGATGTTTGCCAATCATACGAATTACTTCTTTTGGAGTTGCGTCCGCGGGGACCGTGGTGCCGGGCCGGACTTTCCTCTAGCTTGAGCTTGTGAGGATATGAGGATGTGAGCGAGAGACGAAGGGAAATGTTAGCTGCCAGATGCTAGCAATTGAGGCGAGTGAGGATCGGGTCCTCTTTCCCACGGAACTTGTGTCTTGGGCTGGCGAGTAGGGTTGCGGTTACGGCTCCTTCGGCTTTTTGGTGGCCTTAGGTGGTAATGTCTGTATGGATTTGACTCGATCGGGTCGGGACGGCATCAGTGGTTTAGGTCTTGCGCCACAGACAGGTCGCTCACGAGGCGAGCCATAGTCGAGAGGAGGATTCCTCGGAAGCATAGGGCCATGCTCTTCCCTCGGTCGTTGATTGTAGCCATGAACGTGTTCTCGGGAGCTTCGGCGGCTTTCCGGATTCTGTCCCGGGATGCGGCTTTGGGTACTTGTCAGTAGGAGGTAGTTTATGGATTCACTGCTGAGTACTTGTTGACATTCGAACGTCATTGCTTGACAGCCGGTGGTTACGGAAGCCGGGTGAACTATGGGTTCTTGACCCTCGGGGGGGAGGTTGGAGAGTTCTTGGTTCATGCAGAAGCTGTCTCCTTGATCTCTTCACGGTATACCTGGCGCTCCTTTCCTTCTTCTTTGAGCATGCTCGGGGGGCATTACAGGTTGGGTTTGAGCGATACTCAGTAGGTTTGCTAATTTTCCTCCACTCTTGGCCCGAGGAATCAACTTTCTTACTGCCGAGCGGAGCCTGCGCTCCCCCAGAGAGTTAGCGCTGTGTTTCTTCCCATGTGAGAATAGCCGGTGCTTCCCTTGAAGCTTGCGAATGCGGCGGTCTAGATAGACTTCCGTCGGGAGAGCTTTCCCTTGCTTCTTTATCTGAGTGGCAGGGTATGTCGGAAGAGTGAAGTACACGGCTTCCCGAACATCTTGCCCATGTGACTTCTTGCTGTCCCAGGTTGATCGTTTTTACACGTAAAACAGATATGCCCTGATGCATGCAGAATTCTCCCTGAGTAGTTGCTGGAGATGTATGTCCATCTTTCTTTTATTTTTGAATAGACCTTCCTCCCTCAGTTGGACTTTTAGTTTGAGTGCGGAAATGATCCGTCCCCATCCTCCCAAGACCCTTGGGATTCCGGTTTTGTTGACTTCATGCCTGGCGGCAGAGAATGGTTTCATCGTCTTCATCGTACACCTTTCACAGAGAAGGCTTTCCTTGGGGAGATAAGCATTTGTACTCGTCTTGCATTCTTACATGCCATTCCATCTCCTGAGTCATCGGGACCCCGTTGGCCCAGCCCTCCCTTGCCCGGAAGGGTTGGATGAGAAAAAGACGGTAGTCCGGGGAAGTTGCCGTGGCCAGCCAAAACCCTTTGAGAGTCGGAACTTGGTCTAGAGTGGCCCTCTAGCTTTACTGTCTGAAGCTGCTTGTGACACTTTAAGGGCTTGGTCCACTGTGGGTCTTTTGAGCTTGGTTCTCGTCCGAGACGGTTCTCTTGAGCGGCTAGTTCCATGAGGAGCTTTCCTTGCGAGAGCTAAACGGTCTCGCGTGAGGTGCGCACCGTCGACTAGTGTCTAGAGCGCAGTCACATCCAAATCTCCGAATGGTGGAAACACTTGGATTATATTGACGAAGGAAGTCGGTACAGGACATTTCCATGCGGCCCTTCCTTGATCTCGGTCACCAAGAAGTTTGCCCATATGCGCATTTGATTGAACCCGGGGGTGTTGAATGCGATGTTGATAGTTCTCGTGATCTCATTTGGATTTCTAAGTCTACTCCAGGCTAAGCAGATTCTTTGGCGGGATGCTGAATCGTCAGCAGTGACGGTGTGTGGTATGAGAATCGAACTTGAGCATGTTGATGCTTTGAGGTGATCCATTCCTTTCGTCGGAGGATCCCGATGTCTTGCGGGGAAGACTCTTACGAGATGTTTTCGGGAGTGGGACCTCTAGAAGCGTTCCCGAGATGTGATCTGATTTGTGAGGTGAGGCTTTGTCTCCTTTGCTTTGTTGCCCTTAGCCTTAGCGGCGCTTGTGGCTGTAAGCAGTTGGAGCGACGGCACGGGCCGGTTGCGTAGGCTGGGGCTGGTAGTCGGGAAGTGATGATGAGCTACGAGCTCGGTTGGGCCCGGGAGCCTACCGTTTACCATGAGCGAGGCGGAGTCGTCGAGAAATTAACTTTGGCATTGCGGGAATCTGATAATAAGGGACCAGGATCCTTGGTATCGTCGGGATATCACGGAATAGATGATGTTAGACGAAGAAAGTAAATCGTCAGTCGAGTCACTTGATCGAGAGGAGTTCTTTGTCGTGTCTCAACGATTGTTTTCCAATTGTCGGATAATTGCCCGTACTAGACGTTCTGAGCTGTGTGACAATTTCCATGGTATTGGGATGCCCTGTATCGTAAATGGTGACATCACTCCGGGCCCGGTGCCGTCCTCGGCTGAGGCATATGTATGTAGGGATCTTCTTGCGGAGTACGCGCATCCTGGAGACTCGGAGAGTCTTGCCCGATTACGTTGTCGATCTGACGGCTTTCAACCCCCGGAGACGTAAGGGACGCCTCGCGTCCTGGCTGCGTGTTGCGCTGCATAGGAGAAAACATACAAGTAGCCCCTTTCGCTTGAAGGCTGAAGAGGGGCTCGGCGGAGCAATTCCTCGAAATGGAGGAGCATCATACGACTTCCATCACATTCATCACGAGTGTGGCGATGCTTATTGACAGCTTTATCACAGAAGATTTCCTCGCACTGGCGGGGAGCCGAGAGTAGAGATTGAGATGCTTGGCTCAAATCTCCGATCGAGAGACGAGGGGTTTATGTGCCCGCATCGTATTGGCGATGCTCGGGGAGTTTCTTTCAATGCAGCTTCCCGAAATGTCGGAAACGGCGGTTGAACTTGATGTAGTATTCAGCGCTTCGGGGAGTCTTACACTGCTCGAGGACGTTGACATGAGATTAGCATCTCCAGGACTACGAGGATCTGATTACTGATAAGAGATCACTGCCTCGATAGTCCCTTGGTCGACTTGAAGGGAGGTAGCCAGAGTGCACGGGATTGCGGGCTGCGACGCTTAGGCACCCAGTGTTGGCTCTCGGCCGTTCCCTATGAGGGAAAGCTGCTCTCCGATGACTTCAAAGATCTCACTGCCGGTTAATGAACTGATGACGCGGCGATGGAGATTGTGGAAGCTATGGCTTTCGTATGTGATGTAGCAGGCGTCCCAATGAGGTGAATTCGGGTGAGCGGAATGTCCATCCACGTGGAATTTTCGCTGGCACCAGCATTTGGAGTTTCGAACCGAGCTCAGAGTCACCGTCCCCAGGATGGGGCAGGCGTCTTTGTCGTAGACACACTTTGAGTACGGGCCGGAGATGGAAGTCATGTGGCCTTCGTTGATGCGTAGGGCTCGCATCATGCTTTGAGAAGGGAGGGCGTGCTGCGGGCGTCAGTTGTCTGCCAATACTGCCGGGGAGAGATATGGTGTTGAGCTATTGGGAGAGTGATGTACAAAGCTTCGTGCTGCCCCTGAGGCGTCTCTTGCGGCGGAGTCTTCGTCCACGAGAGAGAGGTAAGCATCTTCCTGCCCGTACGATCGGGAATCGTAGATACTGGTCTCTATTCGGAGAAGGAGAGTCATCTAAGCCATCTTGTTTCTTTGTCTTCCTCTTAGCAGGAGAGTAAAGCTTTTCTTTGGTGCCTCGGGATTGTGTTGAGAAATTTGCTTGTGGCGGTGGCCGCCCCTTGGTTAGCTGCGTTGATTGAGTGCGAGTGCCCGAAGTGAGCTTTGATTTTTCACTGCTTAGGCCCGTGCCTCTGGGCCGGGCAAATTGAACACTTAGGCGATCCCATGAAGGGTGGAAGCTTGGAAGCTTAAGGTTGCTGATAAAGATTACCAAGATCTGAGAGTATTCCGGTGTCCACGAGGGCTGAACTGCGGTGTCGGCGGGACTTTAAACTCGGATTTCCCACCCCACATGTCTGCTCTAAAGCGGCATGGCACAGAGGAAGGGAGGAGTGTTTGGAAGTAAGAGTACGTAAGTAATCGAACCTCCCGGATGGCTCTCAGAATGTACCCTGCCTGTTGGTGTCTCCGGCTTTCATATCTTTCTCTGAGTTTACGGTGAGAGGACTTCTTCTTTGTTTTCTCAGAGAATTATGTACCCTGACCATGTCTTGGGACTGCGTACTCCCGAGGCATGCCCGGAGACGATCCGCCCGAGCCGCCGTAAGCGATGTGGACATTTCATGAGGACCCGGCTGGAAGAAGCGGAGGAAGCTGGCTCACTGCCCAGGCAATCTTCTTTGGCACCCATGTCAATGGAATTCACTGTTGTTGTTGTTCGGAAAAGGGGATTTCGGCTTGTATTGTAGGTCACGGGGACGCTCCAACCCCGTTCCTCTATCAAATTCTAAATTTCGTACCGTAACCCAGCATACGATTGTCGGTGGTATAGCCAGTAGTGATGCTTGATGGAAGGCAGCGATACTTGCTCTTGTCCGGCGTTGACTCTACGGGATTCTTGGGTTTGTAGTTTGCAACGGGTTTGAGAGGCCTTCCTTGATTAACCCTTCCGACATCTTACTCGAGCGGCATGTCCAACTTGTCGGAAGTGTCACTTAGGTGCGCCGAAGTGGAGTTGTTGCTTTGTGGGGCCAGGTTTTACGTTGCTAGGCCAGCTGCTTTGTCCACGATGGATGTAGTTGACGGACGTATCTTTCCCTTTGCTTAGGGGCCAGGTAGCGGGATTGAATACAAGCTGGCAGTCGGTATACATATGGGTAAATCTGATGAGCCAATTTTTCCTTGAGATCCTTACAGCTGGCTCGGGCGTGACGGCATTGACCATGGCCCGGAGATGCAGGAAGAAGTGATGAGCGATGAGAGTTCGATGGACGGTCTTAAGCGGGACTTGAAGATCGCGTATCGGTGTTCATCCTTGGGAGAGTGGCTCCATGATCTCGGAGAGTTTCCAACTCCACCCCTCTTGTAGAATTCTCCGGCGCTTTCATGCTGCTTTACGCTCGGTGGTGATTAAGTCCTCCACGACTTGTTTCCCACTCTAAGTTGGATGCGCTATGCCGTTCTAGGGAAGATGTTGCTGATACTGATCCCAGGTGTGGCGATCTGCAGAGGGCGACCCTTAGGAACCATCGTAACAGCTGAACTCTTGAGCGTATGCTGGAAGTGATCGGCCATTTGCTTTGGAGGGTTGCTCCTTTTCGCTCTCATCTGCCAGGAGAACGTAGGTGTCGACATCGCGTTTGAGGACATTCGTAAGTTCCATATGTCGAATCACAGGTCTGAGCAGGGATAGCCTCTCCAGGCATTACGAACTTGGCGGAGGCGTGACCATTCCGGACTACGTGGATTTGAGCATTTCTTGACCTTTGGTACTTGCTCGTAGTGGCTTTCGAGTCTTTCATACATTCGACCATCCCGAGGCTAAGGTTGGGTCCGGTGGTGGACTTTGAGAGCTCGGCGCGGTGTCATACCATGTGAGCGGTAGTGATTGGCGTGGAAGGCTTGATATAGGAAAGGTTTAGACTCGGGGTAGGTGTTTAGAGTGAAGGCTCGGGCAATATGCAAATTAGAATCTTCCGGTTTACTTAAAACAGTGTCTTTTATTAATATCTATTTCGTTGGAAAAGGGGATTTACCCTTCTTTTCGTAGCTACTCTAGATCCTGGATCGGTGGGTTCGTCCACACTACGTCTATAAGCCCCTCGTATTCCACACCATATTTCGACCTCCCGGGGTGGACAGCCCGGCGAGGTCTATAGGGCACGCGGATCCCACCGACCAGAGTAAAGAACGCTTCTAACGGGTCTAGCGGGTCATAGGAACTTTCAACGCACGAACGATGCGGATTATAGTCAAGGCGTACCGGGAAAGTCTCGTCTTTCGGCCTTGATAGGATTTTGGCGAGAATTTCACTTGAGCGGAATGACGTTTTGACTTTCGGTAATGTCCAGAAGATAATAGGCATGGGTCGGGCGGCAAAGCCGGATGACACGGTGTCACGTGAACTTCGTTGCATACGGCGGGCGTGAGTTAGAATCGAAGTCAATGCGGGTCAAGATCTTGCCAAGTTTTCCTTGTCGGAATTTTAGCAGAGCTTCGCTTGACGAAAGATCTTTTGATTTGTTGGCAAAGACTCGGTCTTGACTCTTACGCATTTCCGTGCGGAGTCAAGGTCAATAGTCAAATGTCGGAGTTGAGATCTCGCCAATTTTTCCTTGTTGGAATTTTGGCGAGTTCTTCTTCCGATTATGAACTAAGGCTTGACCTTTACGAGGAGTATGCTGGCCAGGCTATATGACACGGACTAGACCAAAAACCAACCAAAAGTCACGGTTTTTGAAACGTGTGACACGGTGTGTATTGGTCGACGGCTGCCGTAGGGAGGTTGGGATGATTCCGTGCGCGCCGGGAGCATCGTAAGGCTGTCCGTGACTGTTGGAACCACCCTCGGGTTTGAAGGGACGTGCGTGCAAAGTGTACGGGATATATCGGGTGCGCGTAGTGTGCGGTCTCCTAAAAATGTTCCTTTTTGAGTTAAAACAGAGATTTTCGAAATGTGTTTTAAAGGAATGATTTTCGGGACGGGGAGAATGCAACACATAAGCACGTAAATTTTTGGAGCCCCAGTCGATCATGGAGGTGAGTAGCCCCAAGTTTCGCTAAGCGCCAGTTAACCATGAATTTTTCTTTGGTGGAATTGCAGCTGAGGTCTCCGGTCGAATCCAATGAGATTGAGCCGGTAGCAGTGCATGGATCAATTTTCCAGGTTCCACTCCTTTTGCTATTTTTCGGGTTGTTTCCCGTTCAAAGTATGCACAGATTCCAAGATGCAAATGATGCAATGCATGGTAAAGAAAGCAAGCATGATTAATGAAATCGGCGACGGGAGTCTAACCTGCTCAAAGGGAAAAGCTTTATTTATTTTTTTTCAAATTTTTTTTTTCGAAAAGGGATACTGGTACGTGGATTGTTAAACCACCGGTTATCCCAACTCCCACGTCAGGGAGTGTACAGGAAGGGTAAGTGGTTTCCACCTATATACCGAGTATCGATTTTTTTTTTGTTTTGAAAATAAAAGCTTTTCTCCTTTGGGTTTTTCCCCAACGGAGTCGCCAAACTGTGAATGTGTGCCCAAATTTTGTTTTTGTTGGATTCACGCGAGTTTGAAGACATCCGATTTAATTTGAAAAATGGAGTCGCCACGCCATTTTTATTACCTCAAAACTTTGAAAAAAAGGTTTTATGGGTTCGGAGGTTAAGTTACCCCTTGGGAAGAACGTTTGGCGTTCACCCAAGGTGCCTTGCCGCAATAAGTCTCCCATGATTTCATTAATCGTGCTTGCTTGCGTGCTTTCTTGTGTGCATGTGTTTGAAAATAAGGAGGGAATGTCCCAAGTCGTCTTCCGGACGTACAAACCATTTGTTGGCTGTCGCTCGGGATTTCTTGGAATTTATGTATTCGGGATTATGATCCCGCCCTCATCTTGTGACTTGTGATCATCGCATTTTTAACCTCGGGACCCTCGGGACTTGCGTGATCGAGAGAATGACTCTCTTTATGGTCAAAGATGAGGTTCTTTAGAAAAGGAAGGTCCTTAGCCCATCAATCCTACGCTTTAAGACGGTCGAGCTCGTATAGATGCTTCATACTCTTTCTTAAGCGATAATTGGAGATATAGGGTTCAAGGTGTCCCTTTCTAAAGAGATTATGAAACCTTTATGGAAGGAACGATGTAAAGATAGGATCTTTTACACCGGTCCGTTCCTAGGTTACTAATGGGGGGAATGGGGGAAATGTATGTAAAAATGACACTTTAATGAAAAGATGACATTTTTGGGTTGCAAATGATGCACTTAGTTTAAAGAAATGATCTTTATTGCAAATGATGCATAAAGATTTGATTTTTATGCAAATGATGCATTTTTGAAGAAATTGGCATTCATTATGCAAATGATGCATAAAGATTGCATTTTGAAAAGCATATGATGCTAGTTTATGGTAAAGACATGGTCTTTAAAGCAAATGATGCTTGGAAAAGTGATTTTTGATGCAAATGATGCATTTTGATTGAAAAGATTTGATTTTTTATATGCAAAGGATGCATAAAGATGACATTTTTATTTGAAAATGGGGGTTTTAGGTGCAAAGGATGCACCTTTATGGGAAAAGACTACATTTTTATGACAAATGATGTCTAATGCATGCAAAAGGGGAAGGGGAATATGAAGATATGATCTTTAATCTACCAAGTCCCAAGCAATATAAAAGTAATGCAATGAGCAATTTATAAAGCAATTAGGATGCAAGGTTAGGGCGTGCGAGGTTACCAATGGCTTCCTTCTTCTTCGGGCGGAGCTAGGAGGAGAGGTTGGTCTTGGATCTTCAAGGAGGGAGGGAGCTTCTTGGCCTTCTTCTTCACCTTCTTGGATCTTCAACGGCCTCTTGGGAGTATTTCTTCGTATTATGTGTGGTGTTGTTGGAAATTGTTGTTGTTAAATGGGTAGAGGAGGGCTCTATTTATAGGCGATGCGGATAAGGCTAATGAAGCCGTGCGGCTAAGGGCGGCAAGGTAATGCGGCCGTGCGGCATTATCACGATGACTCGGCATTCTAGAACCATGCAAGGTGGCAAATTCTAGAACCTTCCCTCCTAATTAAGAAAAACGTGTTTCTTAATTAGGAAGGATTCCCTTCAGCCCTTATTTAATTAAAAACGGTTCAGAGATTGTAAGTGCTCCCAATTTGAGTTGGTAGCTTTTCGTTAGGAAGTTAACGAAAGTTTTAACATTTCTAACATTTCTAACAAACCCTAACCTTTCTAACAAAGCAAGGGTAAAGTGGGCATTGCCATTTAAAGATAAACAAGGAAAGGAATCCTAAAATGGAAAAAACCCGAATTGGTAAGTTGAAAAACGGTTTCGGTTTGAATTTTAAAAAGATTATTCCTCTTTGTCCAAAAGCCGGCCTTTGTAGCGGATGAACGATTGCACGCCGGCGAACATATCCGCGCGGACATCTTTGTAAATTTCGAGAGGATTATAAATTGAACCCTCCTCTCTCGGTTTACATAACACAAATCACTCACGACAACGAAACTGCGCGAAATATAGAGAGAAAACGGTGGGAATCCTTAGATTGCCACCATTTTCTCTCCAATCTTTCCCAAATCTCACTCACTCACAAACACTTCAAATCACTCTCATACATACTCTCATACATACACCAATCCAAGCTCAAATCACCCTTTAGGAGGAGGATTAGAGAGAAAACATAGAGGACTTCATTGTTATCTACTTGTTTTCTCTTTAACCAACTCAAATCATCAACCCTAAACACCCTTAAACACTCTCATATTCAAGCCTTAAACACTCTCACATTCAAGCCTTCAAACACAAAACACAAGGAAGAAAGGTATAACCTCCCTCTCCTTACCCTAAAATTCATCCATGCATGCATTTTCAAGCTACAAAATGTAGTTTATTCATCTTCTTGCTTTAGATCCAAGAAGATCACCATGGAAGTTCATCTCCATGGATGATCTTCTACAAGGATCTACATTATTTTCAAAGTGTTCTTACTTTCTTGCAAAGAAAACACATTTTCAAAACCCTAAAAATCATTTTTCATACATCAAATCTCATTTTCAAAGGATAAAATTCCCCTTCCCAAGCAAATGAAGTGCTTAGTCCTAATGTACCCCAAGGATGGTTTGATATAGTTGATTCACCACTAAAATGTCAAGTGATCACTAATCAAAACCTAGGGAAATGGGGACAAGCATGGATGCAAAACCCCCTTTTAAATCATATTTTCTCTCTTGAGAAGTTGCTGTCCAGTAGCAATTTTCTCAGACCTCAGTCCATGGTCTAATTTTTTGGACATAGATAAACTTGGAATTTGGTGTTGACTACAAAATACTTTTTGTAGCCAACATCCAGATCTTTCCATACATATTTTTATTTTATTTTTGAGTGAGTAAAACTCCTTTTTCAAATTTTTATTTTAGAGGCCAGTTCATCAGCTTCTGGAAATCCAGATTTCATATCTGAGATTTCCAGAAGGTTTGACCCCTCAAATTACTTCAAAAATGGAAAGTTCCTTTGTAGAAACCCTATTTAGGGTGTTTTAAGCAACTTTCATTCTCGGACTTTCCCCAGATTCTGAGGTTTTGAAGCCTTTAAGTCCATTTCAAAGTCAAGAGTCAACTGCCTTTTTCATTCTGGCAGAATTGGTTTTCAACTTCCAAAAATCTTTTGAGTTACAAATCTCAACCCAAAAATCACCCAAAAAATCATGGGATCAGTTTAAAGCCTTAAAAAGAGTTCCCAATTTTTACTTACCTCAGTTTCAACTTATTTTGGCCAAAACACACACACACACATACATACAACAAAGGATTTTGAATGTTTGGAAGACTCGTTTTTACGAGGCGTTCCGGGTGCACACTAACGTCCTTCCCGGCGCGTAACATGACCTCCGAACCCAAATTTCTGATCTCGGGCATTTTTCAAAGTTTTGGCCCTTAAAACAAAAATGGCGTGGCGACTCCGTTTTGATTTTCACAAAAAAAATCGGGTACATCACAGTGGCGACTCCGCTGGGGATCGAACAAGCTTTTTCTAAAAAAAAAATGATATTTGGTATATTGGTGGAAACCATTAAACTTCCCGTTATCGCCTCCTAACACGAGTCGGGGATAAATTGTGGTCTAACAATCCCACGTACCGGTATCATTATTTTCAAAAAAAAAGGGAAAAGCTTTTTGAGGGTCAAGCTTCCGTCTCAACATTTGAAAATCCTTTGCTTTGTGTGTGTTGATTTTTGCACAGTTTTCGTGTTTGTTTTTGGCCGCCTCGGAAAGAGTCAAAATATTGGCGTCGGAAATAAATGTCCCTAATCGTCGGAATTTTTGTGCTTATGTGCTTATGTGTTCATAAAATTTTCAAAAAAAAATTTTAAAAAATTCAAAAAAAAATCATGCATCATGTCTTCTTAAGACACATAAAAAATCTCTATTTTACTCGAGAAAAGAAGATAGGCTGCTTGCACACTACGCGCACGTGACCGTACACTGCACACTACGTCCCTTAACAGGAAATCCTTGTCGCGGTCCGTTTGGTCTTATTACGCCTCTCGGATGAGCACGGGACTACCCAAACATCCCATGGAGCCTCGTGTCGACCATGCACTTGTCAGTGACACACTTTGTCAGAGACCCGGTTGGTTTTTAGTGCAGTATGTGTCATGCCCTGTCGGTGTATAGACCTTTCCTTTCAAGCCTTTGTCGGCATACCGACTCAATATCTTTCGGGTCCCTAATCGGTCGAAGCTTGCCGGTTTTCCGCCGCGGACTTTGACCAAGATATTGACCGGCGCCTTGACTTCGGCTCTGGCGGCACAAATTATACCATTGACTCCCGGCATGACCTTTGAGTCATCAAGGATTAACGATTATTCCATGCCTAATTACGGCTTAGCGACGACAAGTCAAGATCAATTATGGACGCTTATCGGTCCAAAATCATGCCGACTTTTTGTCGAGCCCTCGGACACGATCTTGACTTTGACGTCGGCTTTGTCCATAATTTACATCGAATGCTCGTTAAGACTCGATAACCCGCCGAGACTTTAGGATCGTTTTCATTTTCGGTCGGTGGGACCCGCTTGCCCTATAGGACCCTCGCCGGGTGTCCACCTGGGAGGTCGAAATACGGGTGGAATACGAGGGGCTTATAGACGTAGTGATGGGGCCCAGCGATCCGAGAATCGAGTAGTTTGCGAAAAGAAGAGCAATCTTTTCCAACCGATTAGGTTAATAAAACGTGTTTTAAGTAAACATGAACAAATAATCGCATGTTGCATGAGCCTAAGCCCAAACACCAACTGTTTCGCTTTCCCGAGTTTGAACCACACCCTTTTGTGCCTTCCACGGTAAGCAAAGTTTGGATCGAGACCCCGGGTCATCGTTTGCTCGGCTCGGTCATTCGGAGTCGGATACGTCATCGGTTTCCTCCTTCGCTTCGGCTCAAAGTTTGAGAATGGCCAACTCGAGAGGAGAACGGTGGGGGCGTACAACTCCGCACCACGAAAATCCGCAAAATGACGAACGGTGGGATCGAGATGGTTATCGATCGGTTATTGGAAAGTGTCGAGAACCCGGGGGCTAACAATTGTTCGCCACCCTAATGGAACCTTTACGATTGATGCGGAGATTGGAGCTAATTACCCTCCTGGACATGCCAACTACCATCAAATGCCTGTTCCTTTTCGTGTGGAACTACTAATGGGCCAAACATCCCCGACCTATCACTCGGCTGCCTCTCGGCCGCATCGTATCGATCTTGGTCAACTTCCCCGGCGCCTCTCGGTTTTCACCTTTGGGTTTCAATCGATGCTGTTTACGCCGCGGCTTGGAATGGGTCGGTTGCTACTCCAAAACCTCGGTCGGCCCGGGCCATCGATGCAGGAATTGGTCGATTCGGTACATCTCGGCCCCTACGGCTCGATACTCCTCAGTCCGATCTAGGTCAACTTTGCCCCGGTGCCTCTCGAGGCCTCACCACCGGGATTGAATCGGTTGGCTTTCGCCCCACGGCTTGGAAGGGGTCGATTCACTACTTCACAACATCGATCAGCTCGGATCATCATCCCGGAATGGGACAGTTCACTTCTCGAGCTCCATGGTTCGAGAGGGGCCGGCTTGCTTCCTCGATTCTCGAAGCACACTTGCCCCTATGATGCTGCAAGATCACGTGGGTCACCAGGCTTTTATCACCACTTCATCGAGGCTCTACCCCGCCCCTTCGGTTGAGAAGTCCGACAAGGTCAAATGTTCCTCATCAAATTCTCCACCGGCCATTACGCAAGTGCTCACGCTCACCAAGTACGGTATGCACATTACCACTTGTAGTCACGTTCCTCGGTGTGGTCAAGACACGTTCAATCCTCTTTGTTACGATGCCTCGAAACCTCATGTTTTGGCGGCCTTACGGATCCGCCCTCACTGCTCCCTGGTATCCACCCATTACGAGCCATATATCTTCATCTTCGGCAACCGCCGGGCCTTATGAGGAGGGTTACGGTCACGATTTTAATGCTCAGTTGTCATACCTCCCACCAAAATACTTCCTACTTATGGTTCCATTTGCTAATGCCAATCTTGTGGCGGGGTCATGCAATCCCTAATGTTCCTATTGACTCATCCAATGGATTATTGGTAGAACCAATTAAGAAGGTACAAGGAAAGCCTAGCAACGAGGGTATCGACGATCGTTCGACTCGGGCCATCTCACCATATCAATCTTGTGTATCGACACGAATGAAGTTTACAAAGGTCGAATCTCGACGATTACATTGATGATTACATCAAAAGGGTTCGTGCACGGGAAAAGACTACGAGTGCGGAACATGTCTCACCGCTATAAACCTTACCCTTCCAACACGGCTCCGACATCCGGTAAAGGAAAGAAGGCATTGTGTACAATTGATGGCACCCAAAAGCAACCAAGAAATGGTGGTCCTTTAAGGCAACGAGAACGTTTTGATGATCTTGGGATGCCCGTGGGCTTAATTTTCAAGGGCTTAGTAAGGGTAGGCCTTTTGGAGCCTCTCGAGGACTACCATCCGAGGAGCTCAAATGCACCTCTCGACATGAGTAAGCCTTTGCGCCTTCCATGATCATTATGGCCACACGGCCAGGCAAGCTGCATAGTCTTGAAGAGAGCGGTTCAAGGTTAATCGAAACGGGCAAGCTTGAGCGCCCCGATGGACCAAAACCGGCAAACCCTGTTCGGGAATGGTGACCAAGTCAATGACCAAATCTCTAATCAAAGAGCATTAAGAGTTCGTCCTCCCAAAGAAGAAACCACATCCCAGGATTTGGGTGTTCCCTTAAGCAAAGTTTTAAATAGCTTGCTAGAGCGGGGTCTCCTCGAACCCATGAGAAACTATCGGCCCAAGGATCCCAAAATCCCTTTTGACACCACTAAGCATTGTGCTTTCCACCGATTACCACGGTCATACGGCCAAACAAGCTGTACGGCTTTGAGAAAGGCGATTCGGGGATTAATTAAGAAGGGCAAACTCGGCGCCTCGGTGATCTCAACCCGCCAATGATCATTTCCCAAACAACGCGAATGTAAACATGATTGAATTTTATGATTCAAACTCTGTGAATTCAACAGACTACGACAAGCCGGATGATTTAGTCGCAACAAATGTTGAGAATGGATGGTTTAGTGCAACAAGCATGTGGCCATGGCAAAGCTGGATTTGGTGAAATGCTTTGAACTCTCGCCCTCCGATAAGTTCACGGCGACGCCAAGGTTAAATGGGATGATAATGATCGATGGCGAGATTTGGCGAAACGATAAGGATACAAGAAATCCGATGATTAGGAAGGAAGAGTTAGTCTGGCTTTGGAAAACGCCCATAAGATTCATGAAGAACAGTGACCACTGCTCATCAATGCTCTCCGCCGCCATGGAGTTCGGGTAACGGTTGAGGCGAATGGTTCCACTAGTCATGAGTCGAAGATGAGACTTGAAACGGTGATTTCGGTCCCTTCATCCTATAACTCTCCATCCCACGGCCAACACCTCCCTCCATCCACATATGATCCCTTGCCAAGGACAATTCCTCTTGAGCCCTTTCCGGCCACCTCGGGCCATTAGGGCTCCATCGCCCTCGGCTCCTCGAGCGAGTTGGGCTCCATCACACTGTTCCTCAATTTCGGCAATACACTGCCGGTTTATGCTCCGGCTTCACATAATCGGTTTGAGCTATGTGGCTATGTTCGAAGCCTCTACACCCACAGAATGCGATCATGAGTTGCTAAAAGAAAATCCGGATGCCACAAGTTTTCCGTTGTCGTCTACCGGACTTAGTGAATTCACCGTCGGTTTCACCGGTCTGCGGCTGTGTTTCCTCTGGCGATAAGAGTCTTGTTGCGAGTTCCAGTAACTCGAATGTTCCCGTTGATCCCCATGTGGCAATATTGATAGAGCAAGTGAAACAAATGCGGGAGAAGCTTGATCTTATGATAAGTACTAGCACTCCTTTGACCCAAGATGTCGAACCGAGGCAAAGAAATGATTACGTCGCGCAAAATTCAAGTGCCCGAAGTGAGAGAATCCGATAGGACAACACTTTGAGCACACTTGTCTAATGCCGGTTCCAAGCTTGAGAAAGGCCCGAAGACACAATCGGCTAGTATCACCCCTTTCACTCAAAACAACCAGCGCATCGCTGAATCCTCCCAAACGAGCCCGATACCCCTCAAGGTCCTCTCAGGTTCACTTCCTTCCATCAATATGCTCAGTCGACAAAGTTCGTCCCCGTGACTTTTCCGACCCGTTTCTTTGGACAACTTGTGCTCGCCCCAGCTGCTCCATGGCCTCAAACTCCTCCACTCCCACCGGTATCATGGGCACGTAAGCGATCACTGCCTCGGTGCTGCGATAATGGAATCAGAAGTTAACGAGAAAGATGGAAAGCTCAAGCGTCTTGGCAGGTCCAAACAACAAAGAGTAGCTAGACTAGGGGCGACCCATCCTTTAATATTAAAACAGTCTTTTAGTCAACCTTCGTAGGTTCTAGTACTTTCTTCGTTCAATCAAGTCCTCCTTGGACATTGTAGTTAATCTTAAGTTTTCTATAAAAGAGTCTTTTTCTTTTCTCGCTAGACTTGAGACATTATTTGCACACCTACATTACATTTAATGAAATGGTTTTATTTTAAATGATCACTCGCATCGCTCAACAAATAATCTCTGGAAATGATTAAGATTTTAATTAATTGGTGCGAGAAAGTCAACTAATGCCCTCCCTATACACTTTCCTCACCTCACAAAGGCCTCCCATCAAGCCATACACTTTCCAAAACATATCCCCATCATCACCTTGATCAAGTCAACGAAGGCGGCAACATCAAGGGACAACAAAAGGTCACTCAGCATCGGGAGATCGACCCCATATCGAAAAAACAGGGGCTTGCCTCCGCCCCCATGCATCAAGAAAGTTCAAGTAGAAGCTTGCCTTCGTCCTCAGGTGCTCAAAAAAAAAACAAAAGCTTCAAAAAAAAAAAAAAACAAAAGCTTCAAAAAAAAAAAACAAAAGCTCAAAAAAAAAAACAAAAGCTTAAAAAAAAAAACAAAAGCTCCAAAAAAAAACAAAAGCTTCAAAAAAAAAACAAAAGCTTCAAAAAAAAAAAACAAAAGCTTCAAAAAAAAAGCTTCAAAAAAAAAAAACAAAAGCTTCAAAAAAAAATGAGGCCAAGGACCTAGCACCGCCGATCAGAAGGTTTGACATATGGGCAAAATTAAAGCCCGAAGAACGGAAGTTGTCGACAACAAGGGAGCTTGAGTTAAAGCAACGGCAAAAACATATCATAAGCCCTTAAGCTGCATCCAAAATATTTCTCCCCCGATGAAGGACGACGATCAAGAAGCAACGGAATCGCTCAAAATGACTTGTCAAGGAATCACCTCAAGGCCCGCACCTTATCATCCAAACTTCCTATCCGAGCCTTTTCACCAAAAGTACCACAAATGTTCATACCCCTTTTCTAAAGCCAAACACAGTTCGGACCCGAACTACGGCGACCTGAGCTCCTCACAATGAGGGGAACGTAGGCAACCAGAAATGGTCCGGTCATAGACACATTCAAATCCCAGAAAATCCGGCCTCACCAATAGCCTCTCCTATACACGATCCCTCTTCACCATTCGCCAACTTCGACTCTTGGTATCAGTTGACTTTCTCCTCATGATTAATCAAAATGTTTGTTCATATCGAGATTAGGGGTTGAATAACCCGAACATTAATAAAGGGTTTTAAGCAATCTTGTGATCATTTTGAATAAAACATATTTTCGAGATGTCTCGACAAGTCTTCTTTTTCTACATTATAGGAAAAATAGAGCTAAACACTAATTTTACGTCGCGGGGGCTTCCATACACTTTTACAAACCTTTCTAAACTTATGCTCTCTCAAAAGAGTCAAACCCAAAGCGAGTTCTTTTGTGCCTTTGTCAAATGAGGCCATCAAATAATACAAATCGGGATTCATCCCCACTTTTCGAAAAAAAAATGCCCTGCGGTATACATTCCTAAAATTGTCTTGCTTTTACATTTTCTTCCGGTTGACTAATTGAATAAAGAAAATAATAAAGTAAATATGGAAGGATGGGTTGCCTCTTTTGCTACATGATAATTCAAGAACGTTGGTTCTTCACTCTGCTACAAGATGGGTTGGGTCTGTTCGGTATCAATCTACGGTGCCTACCGAGGTTGAAGCCTCTCTAATTATGTCAGATTCACAGTCATGAGACCGAGGCTTTGCCAAGTTACTTCTTCCAAATCAAGACTTCGCAAATACATCTCTTCAGACCAAGGCTCCACCAAGCAAGATGAGATTTGATCGCCATGTTGGTCATGGGCTAGTCAAGTGCAGTTCTTTGATGTCCAAGGACGAGGACGGAATTTTAACCAAGACCAGAAATTCATCATATTCCTATGACTAATATTGGAACCCGAGTCCATAAAACTCCTTGTGCCAATCAGAATGAGGTTTCGATGTTCGTCCTTGGAAGATGTCAGGAATTTTGGTTTGACGATTGCCCTCAACCCCGATGGAACTTTCACGGTAGAAGAGGAAAAGGATCCCCATCCCTATCTTGGCCAGACAGATTACCACCACCTTCCTCACACTCTTCTCAACTCGCGAATCAGCCATCCTTTCAGCCTCGGTCTAATATACATTCACAGTTCGATGCAGGACGGTCGTTTGGGAAACAAATTGACTTGATCCGATTTGGGCCAGTATGGTATGCCTCAAAGCGGTCGGGGTCAGCTCGGTATGTCACAGCGATTTGGTATGCCTCAGCGGTTCGGTACGGATCGGTCAGAGCTTCTCAGTTACATCAGTTTGAAATGCCTTGACAGCAACCCAGTTTAAGATGTCCAATCCCCGGCACCGCACAAGCCTCACAAGATTCCTTCATGACCGTCTCAACGGGACAGCAAACCCCAAATACAGACTACTGGACCCATGCAGTCTAACGTAACCGATCAGCAACCGGCAAAATCGGTACGGAATGTCTCCTCATGGTTGGGGATACCTCGGAATGCCACAGCAGATTGGAATCCCACCTCAGTTTGGAACCAATCTATCAGGGCCTTCGCAGCAACAGTTTGGAATGCTTCCACGGTGCGGTCCGGGGCAACGATCGAAGCCCTTCCTCGGAATGATGCTAGCTCGGCCGCTCCTCACACGGCTTTCACAAATCCATTCCTCACTCGGGCTTCGATGGGTTACCAAGCCTCCATCCCGGTTTCATCGGAATCACCGGGACCGCGGTACCCCCTGGTCATGCACCTTGACTATGCAATTCAACAATCGGGGACGGCGGCCGCACTTAAGCCTACTTATGGGCCTCACTCCGGAAATTCGAGTTACCCAGCTACATCGAGACTGCCTTTGCCCTCTTTGCCGGTTGAAAATCAACAACAAGCCGCAAGGTTCTATCCCTTTGCCCAGGGTCCTACTCAAGCTCCCCGGGGTGATTCGGGCCAAGGACAGGATTTCACCTATGTCCCCAGATCGGTCGTTCCCTCCACCTGTATGCCGCCAGTGGTAGCTCCTCTCTCTAGCTCGATCGCTGGTTTGAATGCCATGGTTCCACCACAAGACCCTCATTTGGCTTGATTCGTGGAACGACACAAGGAAATGAAAGCACATTGCTTGAATTATTTGCTAAGAAGTGCGCTTTCCGGCCAACGAACCCGGACTCCTTTGTTCCCCCACAAATTCGTGATGCCTAATTTGGATCTCTTTGATGGCACCTGCATGCCCGAAAACCCATACGGACACGTATACCTTGGCAATGAAGGTCAAAGGGGCGCCAATCGGCGGTTGGGCGACTATTTCGATCTCTCTTTGAAGTCCGATGCTATAAAATGGTTCTTCCGCTTAAAATCCGAGGCCGGGGCTACATGGGACCGAGACTACTAGCCAACTTGGAGTGGGAAGCAAATAGATTTGACTGCGAGACAACAATGCGGCGTCAGACGAGAACATCGGGGACTTTTACAAGCAAGATGGCAACTCCTCCTTTTGAAGAGGAACAACTAGACATCTTTCGGTCACGCACGAAACCACATCGAGGATCTCGCTTAGCAATTTCCCTATCCGGATCTACGGGCAATAATCAATTCCGGGGCTAAATTTGAGAGGGCTTACAATCGGCGGCTAGTTGTCGCACTGCTTACGGATACCGGGTTTCTTCCACCTCCAACACGACTCTGAAAAAGGGCGGTGTGAGCCCGATCGAAAAGGGGACCCCAAGGACCCAATACGATCAACAATCCATTCCCTAAAAAAGTAGGGTGAATATGATTGAAGCCACGAACAAGCCAAGTGCCACTATGGCTAACGGTTCCCATATGGAAGACACTCTTCGAAGAGAGGATTCTAGTTTCATAGTCGGTATCAAAGATGGGTTTCTCCCTTCATGACAACCTCACCTTGAAGGCTCTCACGTTGATCGATTGGCTCGGTACTTCATCGGTATGTCGGTCAAACCTTTAAGCTGGACCTCTGTAGTGACGCTTTGTCAAACACAGGGCTTCATCAAATCATTCGAAAGAAAGATTCCGTGGTTTTCGCCATGTCTTTTCCATGGAATGGGGCTTTATCAAGTCACACCTATCTTCGGAAGAAAGGTCTGGTCACCTCAACAAGCTGTCTTGGAGTTTCGGCTTTAGAACTTGGCATATGGCAACTCCTGCATCATCAAAAGTTGAGAATTGGGAATCTCCTCATATCGGCATTTCGTCAAATCACAACTAACCCAAGCGAAAGAGGGTTCATTCATGTCAACATTCTAGAGCACATCGGCGTCGGCTTCAAATGTCAGGGCGAAAAGAAATTTCAATCGAGACCCGGGGTTCAAATCCAACTTCATCCCAAGATCAAAATTGACCACATCAATAACATGCAATTCAGTCCGCGACTAAAGGATATCACCCCACCAGCTCAAAGCTTGTCCCAAACAGTCAACAACACATATATCCCCTCTCATCACCATGCATCCCCACAAAAATCTCCCCAGGGCTCATGTAGCATGCACAAAACTTGAATCAATAGGAAAAATCCTAAGTGATTGAAAATCATAAATCGTAATTTCCCTGCCAAAAACTTAGACCAAGTGCATCTTCGAAAGCAAATAAACGCATCATCTCATAATCATTTTTGGTTCTATGCATGCATCCGCCATCATGAATGCCATATATGCATCTTCCTCTTCACTAACAAATGTAGGAATTCAAACGTAATCCCCATTTTCGGCAAGGAGGATCTTCACCAAAGACGACCTCAAATGGATGAAAACGAGTCCCAATATCCACAAACATATGAAGACCGCCTCCGGTGTCTACAAATCGGTCGTGGACGCCAAGCTCTCCAATACAATTCGGTCGGGGACGCCAAGTTCTCCAATACAATTCGGTCAGAGACGCCAAGTTCTCCAATACAATCCGGTCAGAGACGCCAAGCTCTCCAATACAATCAGGTCAAGGACGCCAAGTTCTCCAATACAAATCGGTCAGAGACGCCAAGTTCTCAAAACGCAAATCGGTCAAGGACGCCAAGTCCTCCAATACAAATCAGGTCAAGGACGCCAAGTCAAATCGGTCAAGGACGCCAAGCTCTCCAATACAAATCGGTCAGGGACGCCAAGCTCTCCAATACGGTGCGGTCGGAGACGCCAAGTTCTCAAAATGCAAATCGGTCAAAGATACCAAGGTCTCAAATACGGTGCGGTCGAGAGACGCCAAGTTCTCCAATACAAATCGGTCAGGGACGCCAAGTTCTCAAATACAAATCGGTCAGGGACGCCAAGTTCTCAAATACAATGCGATTAGAGACACCAAGTTTTCAAAAGCAAGAAGTCCCAATGTGAAGACAAGCTCAAAACCTCTACAAGTTTGACGATCACCCGCAAGATGCGGACTCAACCAAACTCCTCCTTCGGTCAAAATGCCTCCAAAGACTGACAAATCGTCGGCGAAACCGTCCCACGAACGGCAACCTAACAACTCTTCATCAACATCAGCCGTAGCCTCAGCTACAGGTAAGCACAGCACAGGTATGAAAGCATATCTTAATCAACTACTTTTCTAAAAGAACATTATCATCAAATCTTAGGGCGACTTCCCAAAAAAATAGTCAAACCTCAAATCTTTGTCAAACCATCAAAGACCATCCCAGCTATTTTCGAACTACGACCGGCTTGATTCCCTCTTAAGGATACGTAGGTAGCCTATCATTAGGTCCAGCCACTCGACCAGCACGGTCATCCTTTCCTTCGGCAGCATACGTAAAACCGATCCCTTCAAATGAAGTCCACTAGAGGACCATCTATCCTAAACCATCAAAGGAAATCATTTCAAATCAAGGTTCGAGGCACCTAAAATGCCATCATCGAGGTTCGAGGCACCTAAGACGCCATCATCAAGGTTCGAGGCACCTAAGACGCCATCATCAAGGTTCGAGGCACCTAAAATGCCATCATCGAGGTTTGAGGCACCTAAGACGCCATCATCAAGGTTCGAGGCACCTAAGACGCCATCTTCAAGGTTCGAGGCACCTAAAACGCCATCATCGAGGTTTGAGGCACCTAAGACGCCATCATCAAGGTTCGAGGCACCTAAAACGCCATCATCAAGGTTCGAGGCACCTAAGACGCCATCATCAAGGTTCGAGGCACCTAAGACGCCATCGTCGAGGTTCGAGGCACCTAAGACGCCATCATCAAGGTTCGAGGCACCTAAGACGCCATCATCAAGGTTCGAGGCACTTCCCATCATGCCATAGGGTCGACTTCCCTAAGACGCCATCATCAAGGTTTGACTTCCCTAAAATATCACACACAACACGAGGAAAGCGATAAATCGCAATCATCCCTTAGGGTGACTTCCCAAAAATAGTCAAACCATAGGGTGACTTCCCCAAAACAGTCAAAACCTTAGGGCGACTTCCCAAAAATAGTCAAACCATAGGGCGACTTCCCAAAAATAGTCAAAACCTTAGGGTGACTTCCCAAAAAACAGTCAGATCATAGGGCGACTTCCCAAAAATAGTCAGACCATAGGGTGACTTCCCAAAAATAGTCAAATCTTAGGATGACTCTCCTAAAACAGTAGGGTCGACGACTAAAGATAGTCGAAAGACCCGAACTACGGTCGGCTTGATTCCCATTCGGGATACGTAGGTAGTCTATCGCTAGGTTCAGCCACCAGACCAAAATGGTCACTTTATCCCCAGCAGAGCAGATATACAACTCCAGCCATCAGACCGAAAATGGTCATTTCCTACCCCCAGCAGAGTTTCTTTCAGCAAACGACTGCAGAACTCATCAAGGTTCGAGGCACCTAAAATGCCATCATCCCAGGGTCAAAGACCCGAACTACGACTGGCTTGATTCCCATTTGGGATACGTAGGTAGCCTATCGTTAGGTTCAGCCACTCGATCACTTGATCATCCTGTCAAATATGGAGCCTTACTCTTATCGACGACCCCGCTTCCTTCGAAAGCACCGTCGCCGAGGGGCTACTGTAAGTGCTCCAATTTGAGTTGGTAGCTTTTTCGTTAGGAAGTTAACGAAAGTTTTAACATTTCTAACATTTCTAACAAACCCTAACCTTTCTAACAAAGCAAGGGTAAAGTGGGCATTGCCATTTAAAGATAAACAAGGAAAGGAATCCTAAAAAGCAAAAGAAATGGAAAAAACCCGAATTGGTAAGTTGAAAAACGGTTTCGTTTGAATTTTAAAAAGATTATTCCTCCTGTCCAAAAGCCAGCACTGTAGCAGATGAACAGTGCACGCCGACGAACATATCCGCGCGGACATCTTTGTAAATTTCAGAGGATTATAAATTGAACCCTCCTCTCTCAGTTTACATAACACAAATCACTCACACCAACGAAACTCTGGCGAAATATAGAGAGAAAACAGTGGGAATCCTTAGATTGCCACCATTTTCTCTCCAATCTTTCCCAAATCTCACTCACTCACAAACACTTCAAATCACTCTCATACATACTCTCATACATACACCAATCCAAGCTCAAATCACCCTTTAGGAGGAGGATTAGAGAGAAAACATAGAGGACTTCATTGTTATCTACTTGTTTTCTCTTTAACCAACTCAAATCATCAACCCTAAACACCCTTAAACACTCTCATATTCAAGCCTTAAACACTCTCACATTCAAGCCTTCAAACACAAAACACAAGGAAGAAAGGTATAACCTCCCTCTCCTTACCCTAAAATTCATCCATGCATGCATTTTCAAGCTACAAAATGTAGTTTATTCATCTTCTTGCTTTAGATCCAAGAAGATCACCATGGAAGTTCATCTCCATGGATGATCTTCTACAAGGATCTACATTATTTTCAAAGTGTTCTTACTTTCTTGCAAAGAAAACACATTTTCAAAACCCTAAAAATCATTTTCATACATCAAATCTCATTTTCAAAGGATAAAATTCCCCTTCCCAAGCAAATGAAGTGCTTAGTCCTAATGTACCCCAAGGATGGTTTGATATAGTTGATTCACCACTAAAATGTCAAGTGATCACTAATCAAAACCTAGGGAAATGGGGACAAGCATGGATGCAAAACCCCCTTTTAAATCATATTTTCTCTCTTGAGAAGTTGCTGTCCAGTAGCAATTTTCTCAGACCTCAGTCCATGGTCTAATTTTTTGGACATAGATAAACTTGGAATTTGGTGTTGACTACAAAATACTTTTTGTAGCCAACATCCAGATCTTTCCATACATATTTTTATTTTATTTTTTGAGTGAGTAAAAATCCTTTTTTCAATTTTTATTTTAGAGGCCAGTTCATCAGCTTCTGGAAATCCAGATTTCATATCTGAGATTTCCAGAAGGTTTTGACCCCTCAAATTACTTCAAAAATGGAAAGTTCCTTTGTAGAAACCCTATTTAGGGTGTTTTAAGCAACTTTCATTCTCGGACTTTCCCCAGATTCTGAGGTTTTGAAGCCTTTAAGTCCATTTCAAAGTCAAGAGTCAACTGCCTTTTTCATTCTGGCAGAATTGGTTTTCAACTTCCAAAAATCTTTTGAGTTACAAATCTCAACCCAAAAATCACCCAAAAAATCATGGGATCAGTTTAAAGCCTTAAAAAGAGTTACCAATTTTTACTTACCTCAGTTTCAACTTATTTTGGCTAAAACACACACACACATACAACAAAGGATTTTGAATGTTTGGAAGACTCGTTTTTACGAGGCGTTCCGGGTGCACACTAACGTTCTTCCCGGCGCGTAACATGACCTCCGAACCCAAATTTCTGATCTCGGGCATTTTTCAAAGTTTTGGCCCTTAAAACAAAAATGGCGTGGCGACTCCGTTTTGATTTTCACAAAAAAAAAATCGGGTACATCACAGGAATGTTTCCGGAACACTAGGAAGGTCTGGGGAATTACCGGAAAACTTACCGAAATTGCCGGGAAATTTAACCGGAAGGCATGAGCCAGATTTGGGTACTTACACCAGTCTGTCCCATTCAACCCCCTGGAAGAAGTTTCCGTTCTGTGTCTCTTTAGGTTCCTCGAAAGTACCCAAGTTCACACTTGTCAAAACCTCCTCGGCAGCTTGGGCCCGGTTTTCCTCTTTTTCTGTAACCTGCTTAAAGATTTCTTTAATGTATTGTTCATTTAGTGTGTTTGCATCTTGTTCAAATGATTCATTATTAACTGTTGTTAAGTTTTGAGTTAATTTATCATTTGTTAAGTTGGCAATAAGGGGATAATCAGAAAGATATGTCATTTCATTCAAAGCAAAGGGAAAGATGAGCTGAAGTCGGCTGGCTATCGGCCCTGAGAATGTCTCCCAATTCTTCAACGGCATCTCTGTCTTAGTTACCAAAGTGCGGGGATCGAAAGGATCTTCACCACCGTCTCCAATTACGGCAACTACCTCATTATCTGAGCTGAAGTCGATCAAATCTGGGATTTGTGCTTCTTCATCAAACAATTCCTGCAAGCCCCACTCACTGTCTTCACTACTGGCAGCTTCTATCTGACTGATCTTTGGAAGAGCTAACTCAAAGGCGGAGAAGTCCATTACCCCGGATGCTGACTGTTTGACACTGTCTGAATTTTCTTTGAAGACATACTCGTTCTGATCGGTAGTGGTAGCCCCAGGAATGTCTGACAAGTCAAGGAACATCTTTCGAACAGGATTTGCTGGTTTTCCCCTAACCTTCTCAAGGTTTTCCAGAAGGGTTTTCTTCAGTGAGGTTTGATGGTCACTTTCATCGTATTGAGTCCCACTTTTTGTAAAGTAATGGGTCAGGGATAAACTGTAGGGATAGAGCTGGACCCCTTTAGCTTTTCTGCCATCCCGAGAGTTTGGTTTGTATCCCAATCCATATCTGGTAGTTTGTTCCTTTATATCAATGATGGTATTGCGACCTTGGAGTCTTCTGCCCAATCCAAGCCCCGGAAGATAACCCATTTTTCTCATCATTCTCATGGCTGGAGGAATTTTATCGGAAGTAGTGGTGAGGTCAGTGCAACACACTTGTGCTTTGGACGAAGCTACAGAGAATCCGGTCAAGGCAAACCCTTCATCATCATGCTTAATCTCCAATATCGGGATACCTCCAGTGCTGGTTCCTTCTACCGTGACACTGTCTCCGTAGATGGTAGTGATAGTCCCATCACTAGACTGAAATTTGACACATTGGTGCAGAGTAGAGGCCACTCCGTTTATCTGGTGGATCCAAGGTCGCCCTAGCAACGCAGTAAACGAGATTGGAATGTCAATCACTTGGAAGTCAACGTCCATGACCTTTTTCCCGAACCGCAACTTGAGAGTAGCAATCCCCAAAACTGATCGTGCAGTGGAGTCATAGGCCTTAATAGTCTGACTAGAAGGCTTCAAATCTGTAGGCTTCAAATCCAGTAAATCCATCATTTTTGCTGGCAGGACGTTCATTGCAGACCCTCCGTCAACTAATACCCGGGGCAACCGACGTTCTTCCAACTGGACTGTGATGTAAAGGGGTTCGTTATGACTAGCCCCATACTTTGGCAGGTCCAAGTCGGTGAAGGTAATGATGTTTCCATAGTGGATACTTCCAATCATTTGGACGACCTCATCTGGGGTGACATCTATGGGCACCATGGTCTTGGCCAAACTTTCTTCTAGCTTCAGCTTATGAGGGTATGAAGAGGTTAACAAAGACCATAAGGAGATATTGGCCTGAGTACACTTCAACTGAGTCAGCACTGGATCCTCCTTGTCAGAGTCTGGCTTTTCTGCTTCTGGTTTATAGGGTCTTTTGTCTGTTTTCGGCTCAGAGACGGCATTTCTTTTATCACCCTTAGGCTGTTCAATACTCATCTGTCCAGACCGAGTCATCACATAGACATTAGACTTCTCCGGGTCATCATTCCTACTGGAGGATTCTGTCAGCTCTTTCAAAGTGAGAGGCGGGCTCTTGCTGGCGTATGGCCAACTCTGCTGATTAATCTGATTAATCGAACCACTAGAGGCATAAGCGGCTTCCCGAATCTGATCCCAGGTTACTGGCTTTCTGATCTTTTCTGAGTTCTGACTCTCTAATTGGCTCAACAGCCGACTGGTTTCAACTTCACCTTCCTCATTTAAAGCCTTCACAGTCTCGTTCAAGCTTTTCAAGGTCAGCATGCAACAGGAATTATCACTTTCAGGGTTTGGAGTCTGGTGAATGGCTTCCTCATCCGGACTTAGCAACTTTTTCAACAGAGCGGGATCACATTCCTCATCACTGTCAAGCATGTCCCTCCTTTCTCTAGGGGTTAATTTCCTGACGGCATCTTTAACATTGGCCAAGCATTTTCTGAAGTGGGAAACTCCATCATCGAGAAGGATTTCCGCGGGGTCAAACCTCATGGTGGGTTCCTGTTCTTTACTGTTGGGAAGGCTCTCTGGGCTTTTCGGCTTCTGGGCTAACCACTCCTCTACCGTTCCTTCTGGCACTTCGACCGTGTCTTCCTCGGTATCACTACAGTAACTCTCATGAGAACTCTCATCTTGACTCCGATGACCAATGAGGGCAAATGCAGGTCGGGATACTTGACGCCATATAAGAGGTATCTTGGATTCTTCCTTTGACTTGGGAATCACTAAGAAAACATCACTGTCATCATAGGATATAAAGGGGACCGGGGTCGCTTCAAATTTTAGGACTCTTTCCAAGGCATCCATACACTCTTCTTCAGACAAGGTCTCAGGGGTGATTCTCAGCACTGCAATGGAGTCTACTCTTCCGGATGGGGGTTTAGCTTCAACGACGCTTACATGTTCTAGATCGGTGGGCGGAGCCCACTTCCCTCTTTCAGCTAAAGCTTCAATTAAGTTCCTCCATTCACCGACCAAGTCTTTGTAAGGAGTATTGAACTCTAGGATGTAGAATTCGTATGCTGCCTCATCTGAGCTCGCATCCTTTTTCCTTTCCGAACCTTCACACAGGCTACAGACACATTTTGAAGTGATACCATCCCCTATTCCAGGTTCGTGGTTTTCTACTTCATCTTGCTCTCCAAATTTCACTTTGGTTGACTCCAAGTTCATTCCTTCTACTGAACTGTCATCATCACTGTAAATCCATCCATTCCTGTTCTCATTTCCGACTGATTCTTCACTACCACTGTCTGGGAGATAGGCAAATTCACAGGCGTTGACAAAGTTAGAAAGGTCAGGCTGGTACTGGGATTTTACGGTAGGGAGATCTGGCTCAGGCTGAGAGGAGGGAAAGGGTCCCACGGGGTTATGCAGAGGCTGCATGACTGGGATAGCAGTGGCGAAGCTAGGTTTCATCTGAGGAGGAGAGGGTGTCGGGACCCTGACGGCTTGGGATATTGGGAAAGACTGAAAAGGGACAGTCTTTGGCAAAGGATTATATGTGACTGGAGGAGGGCATTGGTCATAGGCTAGCTCTTCTTCCCTAGTCATCTGGTTACCCAAACCAGTACTGTTCTCTGTCGAATCGGACATTCTGACTCTACGGGTGACCAAGCGAGGATTCTGGCGAACTGTCTGAGAATTCTGCGCTAACAAGTCGCTGACCCGGTGTTCTCACCCACTTCTTTCTCGCTGCGGGAAAGGGATAGGAGAGGTTTAGACTCGGGGTAGGTGTTTAGGCTGAAGGCTCAAGCAATATGCAAATTAAGAATCTTCCAGTTTACTTAAAACAGTGTCTTTTATTAATTTCTATTTGGTTGGAAAAGGGGATTTGCCCTTCTTTTTCGCAACTACTCTAGATCCTGGATCAGTGGGTTCCGTCACTACGTCTATAAGCCCCTCGTATTCCACCTGTATTTCGACCTCCCAGGGTGGACAGCCCCGGGCGAGGGTCCTATAGGGCACGCGGATCCCACCGACCGAGAGAAAAGAACGCTCCTAACGGGTCTAGCGGGTCATAGGAACTTTTAACGCACGAGCGATGCGAATTATAGTCAAGGCAATACCGGGAAAGTCTCGTCTTTCAGCCTTGATAGAATTTCGGCAGAATTTCGCTTGCGCGATTGACGTTTCGACTTTTCGGTAATGTCCGAGAAGATAATAGGCATGGGTCGGGCGGTAAAAGCCGGATGACACAGTGTCACATTGAACTTCGCTGCATACGCCGGGCGTGAGTCAGAATCGAAGTCAAAGACTCGGTCTCGACTCTTACGCGTTCCGTGCAGGTCAAGGTCAAAGTCAATGTCGGAGTCAAGGTTCTACCAATTTTTCCTTGTCGGAATTTTGGCAGAGTTTCGCTTGAGCGAGAGACCTTGACTTCCGTTATGAGCTAAGGCTTGACCTTTACGGGGATATGCAACTGGGCTATATGACACGGACTAGACCAAAAACCAACCAAAAAGTCACGGTTTTTTGAAACGTGTGACACGGACTGTGCATTGGTCGACACTGGCTGCCATGGGGAGTTTGGGGTGATTCTGTGCGCGCCCGGGAGCATCGTAAGGCTGTCCGTGGATCGCAACAACAACCACCCTGGTTTAAAGGGACGTGCGTGCAAAGTGTACAGGATATATAAGGTGCGCGTAGTGTGCGGTCTCCTAAAAATGTTCCTTTTTGAGTTAAAACAGAGATTTTCATAAATGTGTTTTAAAGGAATGATTTTTTGGGACGGGGGAGAATGCAACAGTTAAGCACGTAAATTTTCTGGGAGCCCCAGTCAGTCTTGGAACTGAATAGCCCCAAGCTGCCAAGGCTGCCAGATTAACCATAATTTTTCCTGGTGGAATTGCCACTGAGGCCGTCCGGTCAAAATCCAAGGAGGATTGAGCCGTACGACTGCATGGATCAATTTTCCAGGTTCCACTCCTTTGCTATTTTTTTCGGGTTGTTTCCCGTTCAAAGTATGCGCAAATCCCAAGATGCAAATGATGCAATGCAAGGCAAAGAAAGCAAGCAAAATAGACGGAATCCGCGATGGGAGTCTAACCCGCTCAAAGGGAAAGCTTTCTTTTATTTATTTTTTCAAAAAGTGATACCGGTACGTGGGATTGTTAAACCACCGTTTATCCCAAGCCCCGGGTTAGGGAGCGTTACAGGAAGGTTAAGTGGTTTCCACCTATATACCAGGTATCGTTTATTTTGAAAATGAAAGCTTTTCTCCTTTGGGATATCCCCAGCGGAGTCGCCAAACTGTGAATGTGTGCCTAAATTTTGTGTGTTGGATTCACGCGAGTTTGAAGACATTCGGTTTAATTTGAAAAACGAAGTCACCACGCCATTTTGATCTCCTCAAAACTTTGAAAAAAAGGATTTATGGGTTTGGAGGTTAAGTTACCCCTTGGAAAGAACGGATCGTCGTTCACCCAAGGTGCCTTGCCATAGCAAGTCTCCCTAGATTCCGTTTATTTTGCTTGCTTGCGTGCTTTCTTGTGTGCATGTGTTTGAATGAAAGGGGAGGAAATGTCCCAAGTTATCTTCTAGACGTACAAACCATTTATTGGTTGTCGCTCGGGATTTCTTGGATTTTATGTATTCGGGATTTTGATCCCGTCCTCATCTTGGACTTGTGATCATCGCATTTTTAACCTCGGGACTTGCGTGATTGAGAGAAATGACTCCCTTTTATAGTCCAAAATGAGGTTCTTTAGGAAGGAATGTCCTTAGCCCATCAATCCTACACCTTAAGACGATCGAGCTTATATGAATGCTTCATGCTCGTCTTAAGTGATAATCGGAGATATAGGGTTCAAGGTTATCCCTTTCTAAAGAGATTGTGAAACCTTTAATGGAAGAAACGATGTAAAGATAAGATCTTTACACCGGTCCGTTCCAAGGTTGCTAATGGGGACATGGGGGAATGCATGTAAAAATGACATTTTTAGTGAAAAGATGACATTTTTGGGTTGCAAAGGATGCATTTGATTTGCAAAGGATGCATTTTGATGTAAAGGCATGATTTTTATGCAAAGGATGCATTTTTATGAGGAAATTAGGGCTTAGTATGCAAAGGATGCATAAAGATTGCATTTTGAAAAGCAAAGGATGCATTTTTATGATAAAGGAATGACCTTTAATGCAAAGGATGCATGAAAATGGATTGTAGGTACAAAGGATGCACCTTTTTTATAAAGACATGATTTTTATATGCAAATGATGCATAAAGATGACATTTTTATGTAAAAAGGGGATTTTTAAGTGCAAAGGATGCACCTTTGAGTATAAAGATTACATTTTTAATGACAAATGATGCCTAATTCATGCAAAGGATGCAAAGGGGAAAAGGGGGAATGATAAAGATATGATCTTTAATACTAATCACCAAGTCCCAAGCAAAGATAATAACAATATATGAATGCAATGAGCAATTTAATTCACATAGAGCAATTAGAATGCAAGGTTAGGGAGTGAGAGGTTACCAATGGTGGCCTCTTCTTTTTTTGGGTTGAACAAGGTGGAAGGACCAACTTTGGGATCTTCAAGGAGGAGGGAGGAGGCTTCTTGGCTTGCTTCTTCAACCCTTGGGATTCCCAGCAGTATTGAGGAGTATTCTTGAGTCTGAATATGGAGTGTAGTGTATGTTTTTCGTATCTAAAATGGGTAGAGGAGGGCTCTATTTATAGGCAGTCTGGAAATCGCCAATGAAGCCGTGCGGCCAGAGACCCTTGGCTAATGCAGCCGTGCGGCATTATCCCTTGTGACTCAGCATGTTTCTAGAATCATGCAAGGTGGCCATTCTAGAACTTTTCCCAAATTAAAAAAAACGTGTTTCTTAATTGGGAAGCATTCCCTTCAGCCTTTACATGATTTGGAACAGTTCCAGAATTGTTCCGGAACTCCAGGAAAGTCCGGGGAGTTACCGGGAAATTTACCGGAATTGCCGGGGAAATTAACCGGAAGGCATGAGCCAGATTTGGGTACTTACACAGTCGTTGAAAATTTTGAAGACTGGATGACGCTTTCCTTCATCATTGGTCCATGGTTCTGGAAAGATAAAGTACGGGATATCTTTCCTTTCTCGAGCAAAATAGCCATTGAGCGTCTTTCGGTACGGTTCGAGGTTGTGGCCCTTGGTCCTTGAGTTATGGTGACCTCTGTATGCAGTTCCTTCCCATTTGATTTGAGTAAGGGCACACTTTTCTTCTTCACTTTCATCATGAATGGTAAAGATATATCCTAGGCCATGTTTCGTGTCCAGTAGGGGAACAGGCAGTGGCTTTGTTATCCCTTGCAAGTATTTGCCAAGTCCCAAACCAGGAAAGTATCCCTTTGCTTGCATCATTCTTAAAACAGGAAGGTTTCCAGAAAACCAAAGTGCTTTGGAGTATTCATTTTCGTTACAAGTCTGGATGACGTTAATGGTGCTATCCTTCTCAATTTCGAAACCACTGAACAAGTAGTCGAAAGTGCTCTGTTGTACTTCAAGGATAGGACTGGTGGTAGCCATTTCCCCATGCATTGTGACTATCATGTCATTGTATTTGAATTTGATGCATTGGTATAGAGATGAAGGTACACCCCCAATATCGTGCAGCCAAGGGCGGCCAAGTAATAATTTGATGGATGCAGGGATGTCGATGACTTGAAATTCAACATTCATGGTGACCTGTCCCATTTCTATAGGTATTGTAACTGAGCCCAAGGCAGTTCTAGCAGTGCAATCATAACCTCGTATAGTGTGCCCTGATTGTTTGAGGTCCTTGTGGGTGAGACTCAATGATGATAAGGCTTTCTTAGGAAGGACGTTAATTGCGGACCCATTGTCGACCAAAATGCGTGGCATTAAGTATCCATTAACCTTAGCAGTTATGTACAGGGCCTCGTGGTGATTGTTCCCATATGACGGGAGGTCTAAATCAGTGAAAGTGATAAAATTGCCAAATTGCACGTTGCCAATCATTTGAGTAAGATCTTCAGGTGTTGCTTCTGAGGAAATGGATATTTTGGCCAATGCTTTTTTCAACATCTAGCGATGCTTATGGGATGCTCTTATAAGGTCCCAAACTGAAATGTTTGCTTGTGTCTTCTTTAGCTGGGCTAAGAGGGGATCGTTGGGTTCATTTGACGATGTAGCCTTTGTTTGTTTAGGAGGATTTTCTTCTCTTGGATATTTGTTGATAATCACTCGACCGGATCGTGTGAGGAGATTGACTGTTTTAGATCCTTTTCCCTTTTGTTCTAAGTTTCCATCCCAATACATCATGTAGCAGAAAGAAAGTTTATTAAATTCTAGAGGGCTCTCGTCCACAATTGTGGCTAGACGAGTAGGATTCTCGGAGCTAATTCCTATCTCTATTAGATTGACATCATTGTTTGGTAGAGGATTTGTGACAACATTGGGAAGCCTTATTTCTCTAGCATCAAATAGATCTTGGATCACATCCTTCAAGTGGAAGCATGAGTTGGTGTCGTGGACAGTAATGTTGTGAAACTTGCAGAAGAGATGATGAGCAAGATTAGTCGGAAGTTCTTTCTTTGGTGGGCCACCTTCTCTTGGTTTAACCTTTCCATTCTTGACAAGCACATCGAGAAGTTCTTCTTGAGTGATCCCTTCGAGTTTGTCGTAGTGTCTATCCTTTTTCTTCTTTTGTGGTGGAGGTACGGCTGAGTACTTACCATTTCCAGGATGATTGAAGACTATAGCATTGACGAAAGCATCCTTGGAGTTAGAAGAGGAAGAGGAGCTCTTGTTGAGCGGAACCCACTTTCTTTCTTGGCTTCTTTCTTCTGTTTGATGAGGTCATCTACTCGTATGTCGGATTTGTGGAGTTCGGCAAAGCTAGGAAAATAGTTACCCGCGAGCTTTTCTTGATACTCTTCTCGGAGACATTGAATGAGGATGTGAATTTGTTCATCTAGGCTTGGCCTATCAGCGATTTTGGTCAGTTTGGTCCTCCATCTTTTGATGAAGTCTGTAAATGATTCATTCGAGAGTTGCTTGGTTTGCTCGAGGTCCCTTCTAGTGGTGCGGTAAATAGATTTGTCCTCAAATTTCTTTTGGAAGGCACGACTGGTAAGTGGCCAATCAAGCCTTGTGGAGAGTGGAAGGGTCATGTACCAATCTCTAGCGGCACCATTAAGAGTTTGTGGGAAGCATTGAGCTAGAAAGTTGTCATCAACACCCATAGGTAGTATGGCCCAAGAGTAGGTTTCCAAATGGGTTTTTGGACAAGTAGTGCCATTGAATTTTGCAATGTCGGGTGTTTTGTATTTTCTAGGAAGCTTTGACATAGATTGAAAAAGAGTGTCATAGTCAATAGAGAGCGAGACTCCCTTGCTCATATCGAGGGATGCGATTTTCTTTTCTAGCATTGCCATGGTAAGGGGTTCATTTGTTTTCTTGCTTTCCCCCTTGCTTTCCTTCTTGGAAGCATAACTCTCATTATCAGAGGAGGAAGATGATGAACTAGGCTCATACTTCTTTTTCTTGCTCTAGCTTTAGCGACAACTCTTAGTCTTTCTGGTGTATGATTCTTCTTCTTCGGAGGAAGAATCATTTTTCTTTTTCTTTTCTTTTGTGGCCAGTGCCACCCTAAGCTCTTGGATTTCCTCCGCGAGGGTATGTATTTGGGCTGCTTGCTCCTCTAACCGGCTATTGACTTCTTCTAGCAGTTTGTGATTATTTTCAGACATGGTTTCGTCACCCGGAATTTCATCGATGTCGGACATTGTGTTGGGAGAGTCTTGAGGTTGATGTTGCTTCGAAAAACTGACATAGAAGTATAGAACTTGTGTCAAGATCAAATCTAGTCCCAATGGATCAGAAGAAGTCTTAAAGGTTTCAGGCTCAGAACAGCAAACAGAAGCTTTGTCCTGCGCGGAACAGGTAGTTTCGCACGAGACAATCACACTGGAAGTCAATTTTTATTTGACCTAAATTTTGGTGGGAACGGATAATCCATTTTGAGGGGTTTCTAAGGTCTTTATCGAAACCTAACGATGAAGTAATCAGTTCGTTCTTTGTAAAATAAAGTCATGTAAATTTGATTTGAAGGATTTTTCTTTTTTAAAAGGGACCACGCTCTTTGAAGGGACGATTTCGAAAGGGTCATTTCGAAGGGACTTTTCTTTTTCGAATCCTTCTTTATGGTCAATTTTACATTAGCTTTATTTTGGTCAAAGACATAGAAAGATCACCGAGTCAAAACCGATCGGTCACGGAGTGTTCTTAGAGAAATAATCTACATGATGCATGAGGCTATCAAGGGCTTAAGGCTAGGCTCCTCGTGATATGACAATCTAGATGGATTGAAGACGCGAGGTGGGATGATCCAACTTCGGAGAGACCAGCGATTAGGTGATTACCGTCATCCTTCCTTAGTGTGGGTCTCGAGTTTATCAAGGTATGTAGTGCAATTACAGTTATAATTATGAGTGCGCGTGTGTGAGAGTCAATTCTAGGTGATAGAGAAAAATAGAGAGTTTTTTTTTTGAAAACTAAAGAAAAATAGATAATGGCCGCACCAAGTGGTTGCCTACGTTTCTCCCAAATTAAGAAGACTCAGGCCGTCGTAATTCCACATAAAGGAGAGAGAGAACAAATAAATAAATTTAAATTACAACTACCGAATCTTCCATGGACCGGTCTTTAAATAAAAAAACTAATCTCACGCAATTTAAATAAGAATCATTACTTAAATAGAATAAACCGCAATTTCGAGTCCTACATCTTAAGGGAGGCATTGAGATGAAAAAACTCTGCAGATACTGTAATCTGGGATCCCCCTTCCATGTTCGAATCTTATCTTGGATCTCAAAACGAACAAGGAAAATCAGAAAACAAAACGGGTTATAGAGGCTTTGTCTCGCGCGGGACAAAGGGTTGTCTCATGCGGGACTAGCCTGAAACTGAATAAGAAAACAATTTTTTTTTTGAAAATCCCCCTTAATTGAAGCAAGGCTAAGCCACTTTAATTTTAAATATAGTCCCCATCGGAGTCGTCAAACTGTAGCGATTGCGGAATTTCCTCCTCTTTTTATTTTATTTGTTTGAGTCGCCACCTATATTATGAGGAAAATATAGAAAAACCATTTTAAAGAGATTTGGGTTCGGGGCTTACGTGATTGATTTGGAAGGTCAGGGAGCACCGCATCCACCCAATCCGGAGATCGGTCTTGCTAAAGGGGGATTTTCAAGTAATTATTCCTTTTAAAAGAGACAAAGAAAAACATCCATTTAATTAGATTAAACGGAATGTGGGATCGATTGCTTCGAGACCATCTCCAAGATTTGAAGAGGCTCTAGGCCGATCCTAGATTCGATATGCTTATACCACTTCTAACAATCAATTAGAATAAACAAGAAAGAAAGGAAAATTACCTTTAGGTTGAGAAAGGATTTGGAAAAAGTTTCGCTTGATTCTAGGCTCGAATCTTAACGTTCCTCGATCAACAAGGTTGATGGACAAATTTGGTGTTATTTATGAGTGATTTACAGGAATCTTTCAAGGAGAGAAACCTATAAATTGTCGGGTGTCAACCGTCTTCTGAAATACTGGAAGTCATCTAGTATTTATTGGGTTTGATTTACTTGGTCACCAAGATTAGGAGACTCAAGGGACTTAGGATATCTCCCAAGGAAGGATCCAGAACTCTAAGATCAGTAGAGACCCGGATTGGATAAGAGTTATCAAGAAAAGAGGTTGAAATCGACAAGGGAAGTGATTTTCCTCTCCTGCAGAGGGTTAGTCTCGCGCGAGACACGTCATGTCCCGCGCGGGACAAGGCTTCACAAAGGACAGATTTGTCCTCCCCTTGTTATCTCGTATGCAGTTTAGTCCATTAGTCAAAACTTAACGAAACATGACGAAATTGTGGATTTCTACTCTAAAACCAAAGGCGAGACTTAGAGTGGTATAACTCTGCCACGATAGGTTCAGAATGAGGTGTTTAGACAGGATGATAAAGGTGAAAATATCTAAACTGTCTGATTTAATGAGCATACCTGCACATGTGGTAAATGGGTTGCCTATCACATACCTTGTTCCCATCTTCTTGCATGTTGCCATGCACAACATCTTTGATGGTCGTTCTTTCGTTTCTTCATTTTACACCATTAGGGAGTACTATAAGACATGGAAGGGAACATTTGAACCAATCCATCATGAGGACTATTGGGATGTGGATGGTTTGGTGCCACGTTTTCCCCCTAATCCCCACCTTCGACGTTCTGCGATGTCCGGACGGCCTAGATCAAGACGCTTCCAAAACTGTATGGACTTTCAAGGAGATAAATGGAAGACTCAGTGTTCATCATTCAAACAAGAAGGCCACAATCCTCGTAGATGCCCAAACAATAGGGAGTAGAAGAATGTTTTTCATGTAATTTATATTTGAGTTGTTGGATTTACTTTGTATTTCATTTGGATTTCGTTTGAGTATGAATTGGATGTAATTTTGATTTTTTATACAGTTTGTGTTGTTTCACTTACAGAAATTCCATAAAATACACATACCAAGGCGTACTAAAGTCTCAAAACAATATACTAAACTATAAAAAAAATATCAAAAAACCATACAACAAACATCCAAATAAAAACTTAAAAAATCATACAGAAAATCCATAAATATTTTCTTACAATTAATGCCACAAAGATTAATTACATCTAAATAAAAATATAGTTTCACTTATTTCTCCTTTCATACTTTCTACCATAGGCAGCCGGGGTGAACTTATTTGTCGGATGCCGCTCCCGAGACCCTTTTCTAATCAATTCCTCCTGTTGAGCAGGGGGTAAGCCGTACCCCAATAGATGAAGTCGCAGACGGATCAGAGAAGGGTGGAATATCCGTTTGTGAGGATGATAAAGGAACCTTAAAGCCACTTCCCGAATATATCGGCGTGTGGAAAGTCCTAGGTGGAGGGTCAACGAAATCATCATCATCATTAATAACTCACTTACCTGACTCGGGCTGTGGCGATGGTAAAAACCTGAATAAATACCCTCCTCAAACTCATATCTAATCCCCTCCTCCACCTGAGTAGGTCCCCACTATGAAGGATAATCAAAGAGTCCATCATACTGAGACTTGGAATCTGGATGGACCTTGTGCTATGGTTGGACCTCGGGCTCTGGCTCATTTGGTTCGTCGTGTAAGTCTATTTGTGGTTGTGGTTGTGGTTGTGGCTGTGCACGACGTCTAACAAGACGCTGTCGAGGTTCTACCTCATGTACGCAATCTAACAATGCTGGAGGTGCTGCAGCCTCAAGTCGTTGATGTTCCCTAATGTTAGTGAGTGTGTGTCTAATCAACCTCCGCATCTCAGCTTGTTGCGAATGCGACATATGCTGCTGCTCCTCATTGGTGATATGAATACGTTGATGGTTTTGCACCTGTTTTTATAGCAAAAAAATAAGAATGAGACATAAGTTAATAAATTGATGTTTTTTTAAAAAAAAATACTAGAAAAAATAATGAAAAATGTAAATACTTACCATGCCCTCTAGGAAAGGGGCAACAGAACAGTATCCAACGTTCTCTATATAAAGGAGGTTCTGCACAAACATGCACGTCATGCTTCAAAACCATATCATATACTCCCTCCCTGTCGGGTCAATGGAGACTTATTTCCTTTTTGTGTCGTCTCACGTGATTGGAGACTGCCCAAAATGGAAAGAATGTTGTGAGAGTAATAGTAAAATAGGAGAGAGAATGAGTGGAGAGAATAGTAAATTATAATGGTGTTGTGAGTATTAAAATAATGTAGGAGAGAGAATGAGTAGAGGGAATAGTGAAGATTCTTTCCTTTTTCTTAGTTATTGTGCCCAATTTTTTGGTGTCCATTGACCCGACACGGAGGGAGTATGGATCAGTGTAATGGATAACGTGAAAGCCTGGGACCTCCACAGCTAGTAAGTTCCGTCGCTGTCCAAAAAGTGCAATATATTGTTGATCGCGATCACTCCAAATCACAAGATTGTTTCCACGCCGATCAACTCTGTGCAAGTCCCTTCGAGTGTCGCAAGGTTCTGGGACCCCCTGTAGCATGCCAAATTGCCTCATAATACGATCCAGCAAATACCACTCTATCCTCTCAAAGCATATAAGAGGGAGCCACACCATCCATACAGCCCGTCCCTGATAGCAGTAGGCCAGAGCTTGTCGATCTCTATAAGGCTGCCACGCAACCTGATCATCCGTTAGCTTGACTAGCTGATCACGATAGCCTCGCAGGTTATGGGCAGTAACCTCCTTAAGATACAATGATGATTCGGTCCACCTGAAATTTCATAAAAAGAATAATTATAAGAAAGAGTTAAAAAAAAACTATAACGATGAGAAAATAACGTATGATATATGTATACATGCATCCCAGTTGCATGTGCTCTTGTGCCGGATCAGTATTTCACCTTCGAATTCCAGGTTACACACATAGCAACCGCTCCCAAGCCCAAATCTATATCAATAAAATCTATATTAAATACTATAAATAATGCCGATAATTTGAAATCAAACTTAAACCCAACAAAATAATGCACATTAAAATGAGATAATCATACCTGTAAAATGTTGAGAAATCCACTGCACTGGCTCGTTAGAGGGATAGTCGCACTAAACAACTCTCGATATATAAAAGCCAGCAAAGCACTACCCCAACTGTACATCCAGACCCTCGATATATCTCGAACCAGTGACAGATAATACAACTTAACCTTGTTGTTCGTACGTTCAGGCATCACTGTAGAACCCAAGGCTAGCATGATATATGACCGTGTATACATATCAACAATCCCTTCGGAAGTATCTTCATCGAGGTCATGTAAATGTAGAAACTGACTCGTAATCCACCTTAGCTTGAGATACTCCCATCCATATCTCCAGAGGTGGGACAAGCCCTAAAAGATCGTGACATACTCCCGCCAGTCTATAAGTGGTGGGATATCAACATCAGTAATAGTATCCCCATTAATTAGAAACTCGAAAATCATGCCGATATCCTATAGGGTAATAGTCATCTCACCAACCGGGAGGTAAAATGAATGGGTCTCCGAACGCCATCTCTCGACCAATGCCCCTAGCAACCCATAACCGTACTAAATTCTCCCTATATAATGAACCCCACTAAAGCCACTCTCGGCTAATATCGACAATATCCTCGGCGCTAGTCTATCCGGCAGGGTGACACCACGACGAAATGAAATCGGACTATCAACCTGCTGTCCAGCCTAAATAAAACGAGCTCTGTGGCCCCATGTGCAGTCAAAACAGAGTTATCGATAGGCCAGGATCAATAAAGATATCCATTTGTTTCAACAAAAGAAACTCCATTTCAATATCAAATAAATGTATACTCCCTCCGTCCAGTTACATACTTCACACTTTCTATTTTGGGCGTCCAATTATATACTTCACACTTTGTCTCCTACATTATTTTAATACTCACAACACCATTATAATTTACTATTCCCTCCACTCATTCTCTCTCCTATTTTACTTTTACACTCACAACATTATATCATTATTTTTTTCCTTAATCCACGCGTGAACAGTAACTGTGAAGTATTAACTTGGACGGAGGGAGTATATAATAAATATAGAGACTTTGAAACATCAATAGCAAATACTTTTAAATGAAATAATAAATATATTAACAATTGAGTTCAAAATAGCCCACAAATTGAGTTTAAAACCCCAAAATTTCAAATATACGACAATTGAGTTCAAATATACCAACAATTGAGTTCAAATATATCAACAATTAAGTTCAATAATAACACTAATTATGTTCAATATCAACACGTACAACAACTCAAATCAAAGTATATCAGCAATTGAGTTCAAAATATACCAACAATTGAGTTGAATAAACCTAATTTTCAAGTAAACAAATACTCAAATCAAAGCAAAATCAACACACAATGAAGTAAAAAAAACTTGACAGTAAACTTACAATGACGAAATTTGGAGTATGAAATGAAAAGCTTGGATTTGATGAAAATGACAGTTGCAATATTTCTCCTTATTCTCCCTCTCCCATCTACTCGGTGGCGACACACTTAGGTTTTATTTGGTTTTTACAAACTGTAAGTCGCTAGGAAGGGGGATCTGATTTTTTAATACTCGCTACACCATGTAGCGAGTTCTATGTACGTGTGAACTCGCTACATGATGTAGCGACTTTGACTTTGTTAATTACAGTCAATTAATCCATGTTGTATTGAACTCGATAAATGGTGTAGCGACTTTGACTTTATTAATTACAGTTAATTAATTCAAACGCTTGAGACATGTTGTACTGAACTCGCTAAATAGTGTAGCGAGTTTCACCGGTCCAATGTTGAAATCGCTAAATCATGTAGCGAGTTCCAAAAAATATGGTCATTTTGAAAAATAGTTTTAAAGGTGAGTTATTTTGGGAATTATTATTTTAAAATGGAATTATTTGAGGAAAAAATCGCTTTACTTGTTTGTGGTACCATATTAAAAATACATAAAAAGACTATTTTTTTATTTAAAAATAAGATATTTATTTTGGGATTATAAATAAGATATTTATTTCGTGACAAACTATATTCTTATTTAAAAGGGTTAATTACAATTTAGGGCCTGAAGTCTTGTATGAGGTCCCCAAATGGGGCCTGACTTTTTTTTTAAGCGATTTAGGGCCTGACATTACATTTTTTGATCAAATCAGGGCTTTTTGACGGATTTTGTTAGAAAAATTAGTTAAGTGACGAATTTTGGACTAAATTGAAATGCAAATTAGTTATTAAGGACTGTAATGTAAATTTTTAAAAATTGATGACCGTTACAAAATATTTTTTAAAAATAATATTTTTTGAAAATATAATATATTGTGAAAAGCTGTAATTTTTTTTATAATTTTTAAAATATGTTAAAATAAATGTTATAAATATAAAAAAAAATTGTATTTTTAAAGAAAATAGTATTTTTTTTTTTAAAAAATAATTAATTATTAACGTAAATCTTGTAATATTTTTTTTTTAAAAAATAAATACCTTGTCCACCTCAAAAACTAGGCCCCACTATGGTATCCCACCGTCTCCGTTCAATCCACCCCCAAAACCAACCAAATCTTCTCTCCAATTTAGAGTAAACAAATTAATTAATTGTGAAAATTTTATTTAAAAAATTGTAAAATACCGTTTTTTACTAATTGTAAAAATTTTGGGGCCGTGGTGCGCGGAGGCGGTGGTGGAGAGGAGTGGTGGGTTGGATGCGGTGGTGTTTATGAGTACTGGGGAGGTGGAGGGAAAATTTTATTTAAAAAATTGTAAAATACCGTTTTTTACTAATTTTTAAAAATAAATTGTTTATGATTTATGTATTTTTAAAGACAATTTTATTTTTTTGAAAAAAAAAACTAAAATATTTTTTTAAAATAAATTAATTTTAAAATTTTAAAACATTAAAGGTTTTCTTATTTTTAAAATTATTTTTTAAAAATATTATTTTCCAATATGCGAACATTAAAATTTTCTTATGTCAAAATCCCCCTGGGGAGGTTTTCTTATTTTTTTAAAACATTAGTTAAGTGACGAATTACGAACATTAATTATTTGTATAACTAAACATTAGTTAGGTCAACTTGACCTAACTCTATTGTCAATTTACTTCTTTTGTTTAAAACATTAAAGGTATTTTAATACCAATATACGAACATTAATTATTTTTTAACATAAAAAAATATTACAAGATTTACGTGAATAATTAATTAATTTTTTTTAAGAAAATACTATTTTCTTTATAAATACAAATTTTTTTATATTTATAACATTTATTTTAACATATTTTAAAAATTATAAAAAAATTACAGCTTTTCACAATATATTATATTTTCAAAAAATATTATTTTTAAAATATATTTTGTAACGGTCATCAATTTTAAAAAATTTACATTACAGTCCTTAATAACTAATTTGCATTTCAATTTAGTCCAAAATTCGTCACTTAACTAACTTTTCTAACAAAATCCGTCAAAAAGCCCTGATTTGATCAAAAAATGTAAAGTCAGGCCCTAAATCGCTAAAAAAAAAAAGTCAGGCCCCTCTTGGGGACTTCATATGAAAAGTCAGGCCCTAATTTATAATTAACCCTATTTAAAAACGTAATATCTATTTTGGAACGAACTAATAAAATGGTAATCTTATTTAAATTTAAAACGTAATATTTATTTTGGAAAGAAAATAGTAAGCAGGAGAGAGGAAATACGTATTTTTTTTACAGAATTGATTCACGTGTTGTGCACAACCCTCTTCACCTGGAAACCATTATGTACAAAATATGTACTCCTTCCTTCCGTTCCTAAATAAATATCGAAAAAAGTTTTACTCTTGATTTTGATCTATCGAGAACAAATTTGAAAAAAAAAAAATCACATTCATATTTAAGAGATAGAGGGAGTAGATAATTATATGTTGGCACAACACTACTATTTTCATAAATAGTGTCTGCTTTTTCCATCATTTAACAAACCTCAAACTTAAAGCTTAAAAAGAGCAAATATGAAATTCCTTTTTTTTTAAAAGACATTCATTTGGTTTGGGACGAAGGGATTAAGTTTTTGAAGAGTCAAAATTTTATATACCATATCGTATACTACGAACAATCCAACGAATTAAAATCCTTCACAACGACGAGATGTCAGTGATATGCAATGTAGGAGTAGTTCACACACACTAAGAGAGTTGAACTCCGACTTATCACTCACTTAATGATAACTTCAAAAATGCATCTCCCTTTTGATAATCGGTTCTCCACCTTTAGGTGATGACAGCAAATTCTTCCTCCCTAGCTACCCAAGTAAGTCTTTTCAAAAATTGTTCATTACACGAACTGTCAGTGTCCCTAATCTTTGCCACAAACTCCATAGCTTCCTCGTACTTTTTAACTCTACAATAACCATCTACAAGCATCTTGTAAGTCAACTCATTGGGCCGACAATTGTGCTGAAGCATATACCTGATCACATCATTTGCTTCTTCAAACATTTCGTGTGCTGCAAAGCCCGAAACAAATGTGTTATAAGTGACTATGCAAGGTCGAATTCCTCTTACTGTCATCTCTGAAAGAATCCTTATACCCTCTTGCATCAGACCTTGTCTGCAAAAGCCTTTGATTACTGTATTATAGGAAACAAGATTTGGTTTTTCCACTCCTCTGAGGATTTCTTCAGCTTGCCAACATTCGCCTGTTCTGGCATACATGTCCATCAAGGTGTTATACGTCACAACATCTGGCTGCAACCCACTATCACGAATTAACTGGAGGATCCCGTTGGCCCGGTCATACATCTTGTTTCGCGCATAAATTGAGATCATGGAATTATAAATAGATATATCAGCTTTATATCCTTGCTTTTTCATTTCTTCAAAAGCCCTCTCTGTACCTGCAAGTACTCTACATTTGAAGTAAGCCAAAATAAGGGTTCTCAGAAGCATCCAGCTAGGAAAGATGCGACCGTCATATATTTGTTCCGCAATTCCATCTATGCCCCTTGAATAATACCCCTTTGAGTAACAATTGAGCATTAATGAGTACGAGGTTTCGTTTAGCCTGAAGCCTTTAGATTTCATATCTACAACTACTGATTCTGCTGCTCTCCAATTCCCTCTACGAGCCAAGGCATTTAAAAGTGCATTATAAGTTGTAACACATGGAGAAAACCCAACTCCAATCATCTCCTTGTATATTTTTGTAGCTTCAAATTCTGATCCGCACCTGCCATACGCGCTTATCAGTGTATTGAACGTGTCCCTATCTGGCTCAACACCACAATTCTTCATCTCGCGGAAAACCCGAGTCACATAATGGTCCAAACCTTTATTACCACAAATGGCAAGCATAGTATTCCAAGTGACACGATCCGGTGCACAACCATTTGATTTCATGTCACATAGAATCTCCATCATCTCTTCTGACCGTGATCTCTTCCCAAGTATTCCTAGGATTGTGTTGTACGTGTAAACATTAGGAACAAACCCGGATATCTTCATTCCATTGAACAAACTCAGAACTTTGCTAATGTTTCCAACATTTCCATATGCATCTATCACAGTTGTATAAGTGATTGCATTTGGCTTTACCCCCTTACGTGTCATTAAGTCTATGACTGCAGCTCCTTTCTCATGAAATCCTGCCTTAACATATGCTATCACAAGCTCATTGTAAGTCACCGAGTCAGGTGGGCAATTCTTCTCCTCCATTTCTTTTAAAACACCTAACGCCTCTGCATAAATACCCGCGTTCCCAAACACTTGGAGTAGAGAATTATAAGTAGCTGTTCCTGGTACATAGCCAGATGAAACAAGTCCAGCGAAGAATTCTTTTGCTTCCTCCAACAACCCTTCTCTCTCACAAGCAGATATCACAGTACTGCAAGTAAACTCATCAAATTCAAGTCCCTTGCTTTTCATCTCATCCAAAAGACCCATAATTTTCTTCCAAGACCGACCCATCTTCCCATACACATCCAGTATAACATTGTAAGTAACCAGAGTTGGAGAAAGCCCAATCTCCTTCATATGTTCAAACAAGGCAATCGCCTTTAGATACTTTCCAGTACGAGAATGTGCATGGAGTATGGTCGTGTAAGCTCGAATATCAAGATTATAGTCCTCAACATGAATTACATGGAACAGCTTCGATGTAACTGAGTGCTGTTTTTCCCTCCCTAGAATCTTTATCATAAATTCAATTGTATCACAATTAAATTTCTCACTTTTCCTGGTTTTACACATCAGAAACCATTCAAACAAATAGAAACCTTTCTCCCAATGACCACAAAAATCCAAACCTTTCAAGAAACCAACCAAATCAACTTCATGCAACTCGGTTTTAACAGAATCAAAAAAATCATTCAAATCACACATGGGTTGTTCCAGAATCGACTGTAACATGTACTTACCTTTAAATTGAAGGAAGTCGAGTGACCAAGGAGTCAATGGAACTCCCCCATTTCGCGATTGCCCAACCAAATTAAGATAACTCGAAAGCCTTTTCTTGAACTGGGCACCTTCTTGTTCGCCATTATCAAGGTTTGAATGGCCAGAAGTTGCTCCATTTTGCAAAGATTGGACGAGTTTCCGCTTGTGGGTAGTCGAATTCTGCGAAGACTGATGGACGAGGTGTTGCAGAACCGGGTCCAGAGGGAACGACGGCGGAGTGGGAGGCTGAGGAAGGGTTATCGGATTAAATTTCAGACGTGGGTTTGACTGATTTGGTTTCTTCGATTGAGCTGGGAAAACTGGCCTGCTTGGAAAGATAGCCCCCTCCATTGTTGCACAGGTTTTGTGGGCTGAATTCAAGAAGATTGTGCTAATCTCTGAAAGTAGACGGCGGTGAAACGGCAGCCGGAGAACGGCGGCAATGCCAGTAGGGTTGTACCCTAGTTGCTAGTTACACAGTCCACTCAACAAATTTCTATCTCTTCTTCTCTGCAATAGTTTCATGTCCAGACATTATGCTCGGATTAGATATTTAAAGGATGAATTTTAAACACCGAATGAATTTCCATTTTGGTCCTTCAACTCTATTTTTGTTCCACATTGACAACGTCTTTTGGATAAGTTGGGTCGTGTTTGCTAACGCTCTTCGTTATGTAGTTTGGGATTGTTTCGGAATTAGCTTATCCGCTCCCCCAACATTGCCATAAGAATTGGTACGGAACGTCCTCCGGATGATTTTACATGTTCCCAAAGCAATAACACATGATTTTACATGTTCCCAAAGCAATAACACATTTTGATTCATGAATTTGCTCATATAATTTGCTAACACGTTTTTTAATCATACCCTATTGTGAGTATGATTGGGAAAAAAAACCTATATACTCCCTCCGTTTCACCGATCTTAAGAAAACTTTTCATTTTGGACGTTCCGTCGATCTCAAGAATTTCAAAAATGGAAAGTTTTTATTATTTTTATACTCTTTCTATCCCACTCATTCTCTCTCCTACTTTACTTTTACACACACAACATTCTCTCTCCTAACTATTCATCCCACTCATTCTCTTTCCTATTTAATTTTTCACACTCACAACACTTCTTTCACTCATTCTCTCTCCTAATACTATAATAATATTCCTTAATTCCCGTGCAATTTCATTTTTTCTTAAGCTGGGTGGGGCGGAGGGAGTATTAAACTTGGTGATGGAGCATGTGTGTACATAGTAGGTGGAATAAGGGTATTTTAGGAATAGCAAAAAAGTGTGACAAAATTTCCCAAAATTTCAAAGCTCCAACTTATAATAGTTAAAAATAAACCTAAACTAAATCAAAATCACATGGTATGGTATGGTTTAACCTAAACCACACCAAATCATTTCTATTTGCTAACAAGGGGTAAAATATTTAACTAAATTAATATTTCAGTCACTAAACTATAAGGTAATCTACAATTTCCTCACTGTTCTTTCCTTTTTCAGATCGTCCTCACTAAACTTTTTCAATATCACCGCTCTATCCAATAAATTGTCAAAAATCTAGTGAATATTAGTCATGTGACCTCACGTAATTAATTTAAGTTTAGTTTTTGATATTTTATTAACATATTCTAGTGTGTGTGCTCAAGTGAGATCTCAAATACTTACCTAAGTTAACAAAGTCCTCAAAAAATTAACCTATGTTAGTCACTCTAGGTCATAGGACTAACATTGTTAAGTTCTTGATGATGTATTGGACGGAGTGGTGACATCAAAAAAGTTTAGTTAGGACAATAAAAAATAGAAAGAACAGTGAGGAGGCTGGAAATCTGCCACTAATTTAGTGACCAAAATGTTAGTTTAGCCAAAAGAAAATCAAAGCTGTCTTCTAACTTCACGTTGCCCCCAAGCCCTTTCAGATATTTCCCTTACCAAAATTTACCCCTTTCGATAGATCGCCACGCACTCTAGCCCATTTGCCAAACTTCGCCAACCACTCGTTTTCTCACATTCCTCCTCAACTTCAACAACGAAAAACCCTAATTTTTTCTTTATTGAGGCTGTTCTTGTTCGAATTTGGGCTTTATTAGGTTCGATTGAAGATTTTTTTGTGTGTGTGTGATGGGATTTTGATTGTTATGGAGTGGGACAGTAATTCTGATCTGAGTGGAGACGAGGAAGGGTTTCTATTGAACGATGGCGGTCCAATTCCTTTCCCAATCGACAGTTTGCTTCACCCGGCGCCTTGTGGCTTTGTTGTTACTGATGCCTTGGAGCCTGACAACCCGATTATCTATGTCAATTCTGTCTTCGAGATGGTTACTGGTTATCGAGCTGAAGAGGTTCTCGGGCGTAATTGGTTAGTCCCCCTTTCTGGGTTTTAATGCAATTTGGATATTATTTCTTTTAATTCGTGTGTGAGTTTTTGTTTGGTACTGTTAGAATTGTGTGTTGTTGACCTAATTGTGTAAAAAAATGTCTTTTTTAGCTATAATTGTGTAAATATTGTGTTGTCGGGCGTAGTTGGCTAGCTTTTCTTTTCTGTTTTTGATGCAATTTTGAAGGTTATTGCATTTTATTCTTGTGTGAGGTTTTGTTTGTTATCTATCAAAATACGCGATAGAGAAATGTGAAAGTTTATACACGATATTAAACTTGAAGTGTGAGTAATGTGACGAGTGGTGTTTGGAGACATTTTCCCATTATGATGAGTTCAGTGATCAAGTGAAACTGAAGAACAAATAGCAGCATCCTTAGGTAAGCGGGCTCCGAGGACAACATTATTAATAGGAGTAGTTTTGTACTGTGTTGAAGGTAGGTGGTTGCTCAGAAAGAGGCAATTTGTTGTACATATTTTTTCTTGAGGCTCTTTTTATAGAAAAAAAAAAACCTGAGTACTCATTTAATGTCCTTTCTATACTGAAGCACAAGTATCACTTTGAGATTACCGTGCTAGTGGTTTAGTAGAAGAACAGTACTTTGCTTATTTCTCCTTCTTCTTTTCTGCTGCAAAAATGTAGAATTCATACTCCATCCTGCATCAGGGGTCCAAGTCCAAGGTATTTGAAGGAAAAGGAGCTGAGAAATCAGGCCCGTGGGTTCTCCTCCAACGTCTATTGCAGATTATTTTTGTCTCAAATTTCTTTCTTTATCTTTGGGCCTTTGGTCTGGTACTGCACCCTAAAAGTGGTATATTCTGAAATGGTGGCATGAGCATGCTAGGCTTTCAATCTTATTAATGGTAGGTGTGGTGATTGATCATGTAGACTATGTATTCAAACAATGTGGAGGAGTGTTCATTTTGGGCCTTCTTGTCGGAGAAGATATATTACACTATCTCAACTTTCACATGTAGAGTTGTAGTTATTTTTAAGGATCATTTATTTGTAAAGGGTTATGTATTTATGTGTTTGAGTATGGATCCTGCGCTATGACTTGTCACTTATTTCACAAGAGATCTCGTGTGGGACAAGGCCTGGTGTTTTCGGTTTCCCTCTTTACCAAACTTAGAATTTCGCTAGATTGAAGGAGGCCACTTCTCAACGCTAAATAACAATGGCTTATATTCTATCTGTGTTTCAATAATGGTTCCATGGTCACATTTTCATTTTTCAGAGGGCCTGCTCCATTCTCAGAGAAGGTGGAAAAGAAAATATTTCAAAGCTACAAATATGATGGAGATAGGAATATATTGTGATGGTTGTTTGCACTCTTGATATATAATGGTTGCATAACCTCTTATTCGAAAGAATTTTTTGGCTTCCAATGGGACTATTTTTCTGGGAGGGGTTTACATCTTCAGGCCTAGGGTAAGGTGCTACATTAGGTGAAAGAGAATTTGGAATTTGATGCACATCTTTACCTCTGAAATCTTTGGTTTAACTTCAAACAAAATTACAGGTCAAGGAACCGTACAACCAACATACATATGATGGATTGGCTCTGCTTGAGCCTTGATATATAATAGTGCTGGAAGTGCAAACTAGTTTGTAATGTTCTGATTTCACCCACTTCGAGACAAATAGCAGTCCTACTGCTGACATATTTAGGAACGAATTGCATTAGTATATACTCCTTCCGTCCTTAAATGAATGCCATTTTTTTTGCATTAGTATATGGTTTTCATTGATTTGGAGAAGGCGTATGATAAAGTGTCAAGAGAGGTACTTTGGTGGGCATTAGCAAAGAAGGGTGTTTCAAAGAAATATATTGATATTATCAAGGACATGTATAATGGAGTTAGTACTTGTGTACAGACTAGTGTTGGGAAGAATGAAGAGTTTCCTATAAAGATTGGAGTGCATCAAGGTTCCGCACTTAGCCCCTTTCTTTTTGCTTTGATAATGGACGAATTGACGAGGTCAGTCCAAGTCCAAGATGATATACCAAAGTGTATGCTGTTCGCAGATGATATTGTGCTGATTGATGAGACAAGAGAGGGTGTTGAAAGTAAATTGGAGTTGTGGAGACACTTTGGAATCTTGAGGTTTTCGATTAAGCAGAAGCAAGACTGAATATTTGGAGTGTAAGTTTAGTAGAGTTGGAAGTAGGGAGGCAGGGGCGGTCACATTTGATGGAAATATTATCCAAGCTTCTGAGTTTTTTCGCTATCTTGGATCCATTATCCAAAAGGATGGAGAATTAGATGGAGATGTGGCTCATAGGATTAAAGCAAGTTGGTTGAAGTGGAAGAGTGCCACAGGGTTTCTATGTGATCGCGGCATGCCCAATAGATTAAAGGGAAAATTCTACCGCACGGCAATTAGGCCGACATTGCTTTACGGCACCGAATGTTGGGCCGTGAAACAGTGTCACGTGTATAAGATGAATGTGGCGGAGATGCGTATGCTTCGATGGATGTGCGGTCATACAAGAAATGATCGATTGGGGAATGAGGTGATCAGACGTAAAGTAGGAGTTGCGCCCATTGAGGATAGAATGAGGGAAAATCGTCTAAGGTGGTTTGGACATGTGAGAAGGAGACCGAGTGATGCACCGGTTAGGAGGCCGGAACAGTGGAGAAATGATAAAATGGCGAGGGGTAGGGGAAGACCCAAACAAACTTGGATTAGAGTAATTGAAAATGATATGAGTTTACTTGGAGTGGATGAAAGTATGGTGTTGAAGAGGCCGGAGTGAAGGGCAAAAATCCATGTGGGGGGTTGATTTTTTTTTTTTTTTGTATGTTTATTTATTTATTATTTATTTATTTATTTATTATTATTATTTATTTATGCCAAAAACTTATAAAAAACGCGTTTTTTTTAACCTTAACAAAAAACGTGTTTTTCACCCGTCGCGCTCGGACTCTCTCTCTACTCTCTCTCTAAACGCAAACAGAGTTCTTCACCATCACGCTCCTCAATCGTCTTCTTCATTGTTTTCTCTAATTTGGACACCAATATCAGATCAAATCTGAACATAAAAATCCAATTAATCTCACTTAATTTAGGGTTTTTGATTGGGGGATAGTAGTGTATGAAATTGTAATTGATTCGTTAATTACTACCTACTTAATTGTTGCTGAAGAATTGTTCTCTGTATTGATACCAAGAATGGTTCATTAATTACTTCCTACTTATGATTTGTAAGATTTTTGGTTCGTTAATTACTTCCTACTTGTGTTCTTGGATATTCCCCTCTATTCAAAATGTGATTCTCCTTGTTGTTATGGATGAATTATTTACCCTGTTCCTAATCTGTTTAAACTTGTTTCGTGAACCAGTCCATGTGTTTTGAAGTGCCAGTCCATGTGTTTTCAAATGCCAGTCCATGTGTTTTTGAATGCCAGTTAGTTCCAATTTTAATTCCAATTTCAGATGCCAGTCCATGTGTTTTAAAGTGCCAGTCCATGTGTTTTCAAATGCCAGTCCATGTGTTTTTGTATGCCAGTTAGTTCCAATTTTAATTCCAATTTCAGATGCCAGTCCATGTGTTTTCAAATGCCAGTCCATGTATTTTTGAATGCCAGTGCTTGTATTTTTGAGAGCCAGCAAAAATATTAGTGTAACAAAGTGTCAGTGTTAGTGTAACAGAGTGCCAGTGTGAAGAGTGCCAGTTCATGTATTTAAAAGTGCCCGTGTAAAAAGTGCCAGTTTCATGTTTATAAAATGCCAGTATGAAATCACTGGTCATTTGTAATATTAACACTGGCATTTATCATGGTTGCCAGTAATTACAAAAATGCCACCGTTTATTTTGAACATGGTTGCCAGTAATTACAAAATTGCCACCGTTTATTTTGAAAACACGTTTTTCCTTATCTTAAGAAAAAACTAGTTTTTTATAAGACCAACTCTTTATTTATTATTATTTATTTATTTTATTTTTTTTCGCGATGACATATGAGGATTCATGTTAGCCGACCCCAAATTATTTTGGGACTAAGGCTTTGTTGTTGTTGTTGAATGAATGTCAACGTTGTGGTGAAGTTACTTAAACCTCCTCGTCAATCATCGTGTTCTAGCTTACACTTAACGTTATATAATGAGATCATTATGGCTATTTATGTAAAGATGCTACTCAAAATATTAGATGTCAACTTTTTAAAATTTCTATTGAAGTCAAAGATGGACTTGCACTTGGGAATGAGTTAAGTATCAATTTCGTCACTAACCTATTGACCTTTTTACCTATTCGTAGGTATTTCTTTTTACGATTTCGTCCTTAACCTAATTACTTAATTTACCATGTCATTCTTCAATCTCATTTTCGTCCTAATTGCCGTTAAATCTGCCTATGTGGCATGCTGACATCATAAAAATGCTGAATTAGCACTAGATATGATCAAAATTTGTTAATGTGGAAGTATAAAGGGGTTAAAGTGTACAATATTTAACTAGTCTATCCCAAATCATAAATACACAAACCCATTTGACATTTCAACATCCCTCCTTTCCCCTCCCCCTTTCCTCCTATGATCACTTCCTTCCCACACTGACCCTCCCATGCTTCCCCACCACCACCACCCCCACCTGCCGAATCTCTAACACCATCACCACCGGCTTCCTAGCTTCGTTTCTGACCGCCTCCTACTATAGCTCCCCTTTTCCCATCACCTCACTACCCCCTGTTGTAGCTCCCCCTCCCCTCGTCCCACTGTTCTGTCTCTCTTTCTGACCGGAATCTTAGATTTTGGCTTCCAACGACAACAACATTCACCTCGAACTTGGTGCAGATCTGGGAGAAGGAACCCAATTTGTTGCAGATCTGCACTTGGGTTGAGATAAGTGATTGAGCTCATCTTTATCATTACCTTGTTGATTTGACTTTGTTACTCTGTTTTCGTTCCTGGATCTTCGTTTATCAAGATCGATTTCGGATCGGTATTCCTGCAAAGATAGAGATTTTATTTGTTAATTTAAATGGCGAGAAAATGATGGAAAAACAAGAAACCCCACTGAGGAAGAATGGGACTTACAGAAGGGCTGAGAAAACGCCCTCTCATTTTTCTTAGTTATCTAGCGTGTGTGTGAAAGGGAGTGTGCTTTGGTTTTTTTGTTTTTTTGTGTGATTTTTTTTTTTTGTAATTTTGATAAGGTGGAATAGAGGTTGATAGTGATTTTGTAAGGCTGGAATGGTGGTAGCAGTGAGCGGTGATGGTTTGGGTGGCTGTGATTTGTTATTTAGAGGCGGTTGATGATGGTGGTGGCCCTGGTGGGTTAGTGGCTAGATGTGGGGTGGTGATATTGAACAGTCAAAGAAAAAATTAAATTAAATTATTGTTTTTAAACTCAATTAGATTTAATAATTCAGAAATAGAAAAATTTTGAGCATAATATTTTAGAATTAAGAAATAGATTTAATCATTATTTTATTTGGGCAAGATATGCTCCGTATTATTTTAAACATTAATAAAATGAATAAATTATGGATTCAGATTTAAGGTTAAATTATTTATTTGAAAAATAAAAATATTGTTTTTGAACAAAATTGTTAAACTATTAAGAGGGGACAGATAAATTAAAAATATTTTAATTTTAAACTCCTTTATGTGTTGGAATTTTTTTTGTGATCTCTAGTTAAATATTGTACACTTTAACCCACTTTATACTTCTACATCAGCAAATTTGACCATATCTAGTGCCAATTCATCTATTTTATGATGTCAGCATTGCCAAATAGGCAGATTTAACGACAGTTTGGACGGAAATAAGACGGAAGGATGACATGGTAAATTATGTGCTTAGGTTAAAGACGAAATCGTAAAAAGAAATAACTAAGTACAAATAGATAAAAAGGTCAATATGTCAATGACGAACTTGGTACTTAGCTCCACTTAGGAACTGAGGGAGTACAACGTTTGGAGTAGCTTTTATTTTGAAAGTAGCAACAGATGCTTGAATTTTCTGTTAATACAATTGAAGTCTATTTATAAGTTTTCTTGAAATCTCTCAAGTTAAAGGGTTTGAAAAGTTGTAGATTTCCATAAGCATTATCTAGAGATGATTAGCTCCAACTCCTACCTTTGATGAAGCTTGTAAATCTCTAAATTATGGGTCTTGTTGACATACGAGGATATTCTCTTTTGGATATGTGGAAAGAGTTTAAATATAGTACTCCCCTTCCAGAGTAAGGTTCACACCTTGGGTTTGCATGTTTATTAAGAAAACACTAAAAAATGGGTAAACAACTTAAATGGGTTGGGGACATAATTGTCATAATCTTTATTCATAATTCAAGTGGGTCTTCAGCCTTTTTTTTTAATTATCCAATAAGGACATAAATGTCCAAAACACTATGCATTTTTTGCCATTTTTGAAATAACGGAAAGTGTGAACCTTACTCTGGGACGGAGGGAGTAGCATGTACCAGAACTCTTACCATTTGATTGTTCTGGTAAATGGTAATATTTGTTGACCTTACCAATGTGTATCATAATTCAGGCTACACCTTGGCCTTACTGATTCATACTAGGTGGTTCTTAGTCTACTACTTCGATCAAAATATTTTCTCTCGTCGTCAATTAGGCCGGGGTGACGGAAGCCAGTATCTGCCCTATCATGATTTCGTATAAAACCCGGTGTTAGAACTCTCCTGTGTAAAATGAGCTGTAGAGAGTCGCCCTCAACCCGGAGTTCCTCCGGAAGAAGCAGGGGGCGCAGTAGCTGCCGAATCGTCTACTGGTACATGGGACATACTTTTTTGTAGTTGGATAGTATGCTTATTTTATCTGCTGAGATTTTGTTCCCTGTTTAAAGCATCAGCAGTGTGCTCTATTAATATCGTGATCACAATTGTACTTCATCGCTGAATTGTATACCATTTTTTATCACTTCCGCATGCTAATAGTTGCATTTTGTTGCAGTCGCTTTCTGCAATGCAGAGGCCCATATGCAAAAAGAAGGCATCCCCTGGTGGACTCCACTGTAGTTTCCGAAATTAGAAGATGCCTGGATAAGGGGATTGAATTCCAAGGAGAATTGCTGAACTTTAGGAAGGATGGGTCCCCGTTAATGAACAGATTGCGGATGACCCCTATTTATGGAGACGATGATGCAATTACACATATAATTGGTATCCAGTTCTTCACGGAAGTAAATCTTGATCTGGGTCCACTTCCAGGATCTACGAAAGAAACTGCAAAAGATCAGTACCGTTCCAGTCTTTTGTCTTGCCGATTGGTACCAGATGGGACCCGAAATACCAGTCGAGGAGCTTGTGGGATACATCAGTTGAGCGATGAAGTGATATCTCTCAAAATTCTTTCACGTTTAACCCCAAGAGATATTGCATCAGTCGGATCAGTCTCTAGACATTTCTATGAGCTAACCAAGAACGAGGATGTGTGGAGAATGGTCTGCCAAAATGCTTGGGGTAGTGAAACTACTCGGGTTTTAGAGACAGTGCCTGGGGCTAAGAGATTAGGATGGGGCAGATTAGCAAGGGAATTGACCACTCTTGAAGCAGCAGCTTGGAGGAAGCTAACGGTTGGAGGTGCTGTTGAGCCTTCTCGTTGCAATTTCAGTGCTTGTGCAGTTGGAAATCGTGTGGTTCTTTTTGGTGGGGAGGGAGTTAATATGCAACCGATGAACGATACCTTTGTACTGGACTTAAATTCGAGCAAACCAGAATGGCAACATGTCAAAGTTGGATCTCCTCCACCTGGTCGTTGGGGCCACACACTTTCGTGTGTGAATGGCTCTAATTTAGTTGTTTTTGGAGGCTGCGGGACCCAGGGGTTACTCAATGATGTTTTTGTGTTAGATTTGGATGCAAAACATCCATCTTGGCGTGAAATCTCCGGTCTGGCTCCTCCACTTCCTAGATCATGGCATAGCTCCTGCACACTTGATGGGACAAAGTTGATTGTTTCCGGTGGTTGTGCAGATTCCGGAGTACTTCTAAGCGACACTTTTCTTCTTGACCTGTCAATAGAAAAGCCTATCTGGAGAGAAATACCAGTAACATGGACCCCACCTTCTCGCCTTGGCCACACATTATCTGTATACGGTGGGAGGAAAATTTTGATGTTTGGTGGCCTAGCCAAAAGCGGGCCCCTCCGGTTTCGCTCGAGTGATGTGTTCACAATGGACCTCAGTGAGGACGAACCCTCTTGGAGAAGTGTAACTGGGAGTGGAATGCCTGGTGCTGGAAACCCCGGAGGCATAGCTCCTCCACCCAGGCTAGATCATGTGGCTGTTAGCCTGCCAGGTGGCAGAATTCTTGTCTTTGGAGGGTCTGTTGCTGGCCTTCACTCGGCCTCACAGCTGTATATCTTGGACCCAACTGAGGAAAAACCTACCTGGAGGATTTTGAATGTACCGGGGCGTCCACCACGATTTGCTTGGGGTCATAGTACATGTGTTGTTGGAGGTACAAGGGCGATTGTCCTCGGAGGTCAAACTGGTGAGGAATGGATGCTAAGCGATCTTAATGAACTATCTTTAGCCAGTTCTGTTATCTAGTCTTGAAGAAATCCTTGCAAAGGCATACACTGAGGAAACCTCCAGGAGTTTTTGACCATATACAAAAGATGATTAAGAGGTAAAAAAATTATTGTGTCGGAACTTCTCTATTGACTGTTGATGCTTTTTCTTGTACATCTGGCACATGGTGGATATTCAATAGGGTGATACAAGTTGGATATAATTTTGTGAGATAGGTGCGGAGCCATCTTTTCCACTTACTCAAGATCTCTCCCCGTTTCTAGGTTAGTAGTACTTTACAGATTTGGTAGTTATTATATACAGAAGTTTTTTTTTTTTTTTTTTTTTTTTTGTGTGTGTGTGTGGTGGTGGTTCAATGTTCCGTAATTTGAACCCCCGAAAAAGGAAAGTAAAAAAAAAAAAAGAACTGAAGGGTGTTTTGTGGTGCGTGTATATAGCAAAGTTAACTATGCGTCTTAAACTGTATTGAAAGCTGTATTAGCTCTACTGAAAATTTCATCTGGTGTTTAAACATGTAAAATATTGTAGAGGTAAAATGGTAATCTGAAGAAGCAACGTTTTTAGCTGTAGACCAAATGTGACCAAATCTTGACCGACTGTTGCGCGAACAGTAAATTGGTGTACCAAATCTTGGCCGACTGTTACAGTGCAACAACAAAATGAAAATGGTTGTGGCAGCTGTATCAATTCCTCATGAACACGACTGCTAACAATGGTATTAGTCAACCTGAGATGTCAGGGTTGAGATTGTTATTGTTGACTGTTGGTTAATTTGGTTGGGACATACTAAAAAGAAAAAGGAGATACTTTTTTTGGGACCTAAAGAGTACATTAATAATGTTTCTTGGGGAAATATGATATATATGCCCCTATACTAAGGGATCGGACATAGATATTGCCCCTAAGTTCAATTTCCGCACATATTCTCTTATACTTACCTTTAATTAGGGTAAATATGACTGCCGTTAACTTTTCATTCATAACTTAATGACGATGCTAACTTAGTGGTTATTTAGCAATTTTAAAAATACATGTGGTATAAATTAGCTAAATGAAATTGCTGATGTATAAAAATATCTAATAAAATAAAAATATCCGGTTTTCATTATGGGAGGGGCTATTGCCACTGCATCTTTTGCTTTTCCACTACAATATTTTGTAACTAGACAAAATTATCTTTTTTTATTTTTGTAAATAGACATAACCATCTTTTGGTTTATAAAAGAATTTATGAAGCATTCCATAATAGCTTTTACCACTGCAAATTTTACTTGTACGCTACATTTAAAAAAAATAAAATCCACTACATGTGTTTTAAAAATAGGAGCTTTTACAAAAAAAAAAAAAAAAAAAAAACATGTAAGTTGTGTTATTACAAAAAATTATTTTTCTTTTCTTTTCTTTTTTTTTTTTTAATTATCTTTTTGCATTTATCTGTCAAATAACTGATAATGCTATCGGTTGTTTAACCAAAAAAACAAGCACAAAATACTCTTTTAAAAACTGATAAATGAATTTATCAGATATAAATAATCGATAAATGCATTTATCATTTATTTGACAGATAAACGTAAAAAAAATAGTTTTTTTTTAAAAGTATTTTTTTTGTTAAATTCAAAGAGTTGTTTGTAATATCCAACAAGTGTGTGTTTTTTTTTTTTTTTGTAATATTCATCTTTCAAAAATAATTATTGATAAATGCCTCTTAAAAATATCCTCTACACACACTAATGAAAATATTAATTAATTATGATTTTCATTAAAATGCTTACATTGTACAATACATAAGTAACTGTCAATAGTATATTATCTTTTAATTATCCTTTTCAACCTAACATTTAGTTATTTTATATTATATTTTTATCTTTATTTTTTCAAAATAAATAATAAAATTATTTTTGATCCATAAAATTTTATTAAAAAAGGCTTGAAAATATTTAGCTAATATTAAAAATACTTATTAATGTTGTGAACTTGACAACATATTATTTAAATTTAATCTACTTCTCAAAATTATTTTTTGTTTCACTAATTATCTTTATATTTGAAGTAAATTAAGAAAGTAAATATTTACTGATGAGCCCGGACCAGCTAGATCGAGCCCAAGCTCGGTCTGGTTCAAAGGCCCAACATGACGTGGCGTTCCCTAGACCGCCAGAGTCAAGACCGCGGACAGAAAGACCCTCAAGGTTAATACCGCGTTCCTTTCATCCCATCCCAATCAAGACCGAAGGGATCCTGACCGTCAGCTTGGTGACCGCAGGAGTTATGACCGCTCCATCCGTGCCCGCGTCAAATACCATTGACCGCTCCTAAGATGTTGATCGCGGTCTCATACCAGACTCCCGGTTATCTCACCAGACTCCCGGTTAATATCAAAGCTTATTGAGCAAGTTTACTTACTGGCTCTAACAGTACAGTAACCGGCTCACTCCCATCGCATTGAATGCATGGCTCAGGCGCCTACTATTTCATTTAATGCGTCGCACCGGATACACAGCTCATGTCCACTTCAACGACATCCCATCTGACAGTGAATCTTCCTTCCCTGACAGAGCCAATCAGATGCGGACACATGTATCCGGTCACAGACTAAAGTGCACTTTAGGGCTGACCTCATGGCTTACGTCAGCGAGCAGCTCCCCATTGCCTATAAATAGAAGACCTTTGTCCCCTTGAACAAGGTAAGTGCCAAATCTATAGTGTAAGTCATATTGCTCAAACCCTAAACACTTACACACACTCTAAGACATTCCAAGGTCTTATTCTCAGGTTATTATATCCTTCATTGATATCTTATCCTCACACCCGAGGGCCTGAGTTGGATTAACATCCGACTTTGACCTTAACAGTGCTTTGTTTTATTGTGTTCTAGGTACCTTAAATATATCCTGCCAGATATCCTTCGAACCGCTCTGACCCCAAAAGCCCAGGCGTCATCAGTGGTTCCATTGCCGGGAAAAATCATTATTTTCTCGTAAAACTTTGTGTCAAAACACCCGTCGTGTTCTAAACTCTCTCTGTCAAAAGCCATTCTTTTTCAGCCATTTTTTCAAGCATGTCTAAAACTCTTGAAAATGCCGGTCATTTGACAATCAATGAGGGTGACCAAGCTTCCCCTTCTAATATCAACCCTACTAGGCCAAGCACCTCAGCCTTTCTCAGGTTGGGAGCCCGTTCTCAAAGCCTAAATAGCCTCTCCCCTGCTCAAAAGGGTTTAAAGAGGCTGGCAGAGGAAGCCAGAGCCAAAAAAGCCCTCTTACTCACTGGCCCAAAAACTCCTACCAAAGCTCCCATCACCTCCCCAAATACGCCTCACACCCCCGAACTGATCCTTAAAAGACAGGAAGCCCTGACCGCTAGATCCAAACTGGTGGCTGCCATGGCCATCAACGACGCTTAGTTGGATTTAGTCGAGCTGGAGGCAAACGGCGAAATGCCCCTCCCAGCAGGGTCCCAAAGTTTCTCCCAACTAGTCCCCGCTAACTCGCTTGCTAGTCAAGCTAGGGGGAAAAACGGGCAAAACCTACCATCAACCGCAACCAGGCGGCCATGGAGGAGGTCGTGGAAGTTTATGATAGCGAGGAGAAGGGGGAGGAGGCCCAATCCAATCACCGTGTGAAGTCCAAAGCCAGATATGTGGCTTACGCCAGGGGAAAGACCGTGATTCCACGAGCTAAGAAGCCAAGGGTGGATGACCATAATCCATAATTTGTTAAATTCATGCACCAAATGCTGGAGACCCACTAGAAAACAGCCCAGAAGTGTGGCCGCACTATGGATGCATTCAGTGACAAAATTGCCCGGTCACCCATTCAGAGAAACCCCCCATATGGAAACATATGATGGCTCAAAAAATGCAAAAGAGTCATATGGGGCGGTTTGAAGGGCAGATGGCCCTATTCTCTTCGGATGAAGCGGTGATGTACAAGGCCTTGGCCGCAACGTTCACGTGAAAAGCACTATCTTGGATGCTGGCTCTCAAACCCAAGTCCCTCAAATCCTACAATCAGTTCAGGCACCTCTTCTTGAATGCATTTGCTGGGGCAGGCGAGCCAGCACGGCCCAAGATAGACATGGTCCGAGTCAAGCAAGCCCCGATGGAGACCACCAAAAGCTACATCTCTCGGTTCAAAAAAGTGAGCGAGCAGATTGTAGATCTAGAAGAGGGTGACATCAGGCTTTGCTTTGAAGGCGGTCTCTCCTCCTCGTTCTTAAAAATGAACTTTGCCTCCAACAGGCCTAAAAGCGTGGAGGAGATGTACGAGCGAGCATCTGCTATTGCCTCGGCCGAGGAGCCAAATGAGGACGCTCCCCGTGGACCCACAAAGGAAAGAATCAGCCAGGTCTAAGGGACTGGCCAGTGATCTGCCCGCGGCAATAACCAAGGCAAAAACCGTAGCCGTGGGACAGATAAGCTCCGGAAAATAACGGAGGACACAGTTTTCACTCCCCTCAATGATTCGCAAGTAGTGATCATGAGAACCATGGAACTTCCCCCTCCTCCCCCCATGGGCAGAAAGCTGAATGAGAGGAGTCGGGCAAAATTCTGTGAGTTTCACAATGACCACGGTATAATACTGGGGACTGCTTCCAGCTGAAATGAATCATTCAGCAGAAAATCAACAACGGGGAGCTGACTAAATGGGTTCAGGGCCATAACAATGCCATCAATACTAATAATCCCCCATGGGCACGAGCACTCTGTGGCCCCAACAGAAAGGAGAAAGAGGACAACGACGATGATGAGTTGGGTGATTATGAGATTAATTTCATTGGAGAAGAGGCTCCATCCAACAAACAACTCTCCTTCCATATCAGGACATTGGAGAAAGTTTTCTTGTTTCCCCCATGACTCCGGAAGAGGAGCAAGAAATTGGGTTCAAAAGGAGTGAACTTGCCTCCTCCCTTTTTCAATCTACTCAACCCCTCACCCTCCGCATGAAAATAAACCGAGCAAATATCGGTCGAGTTTTGATCGATACAGGTGTGGCCAGAGACATCCTCTACTACCATACTCAAGTAGGAATGAGGATGGCCGAGGCTAACCTGACTCCTTATGCCGGTATGCTCGAGGGGTTTACTAACCATGCCGTCTGGGTAAAGGGGACGATAGAATTTGAAGTAACTACTGGGGAAAAGCCCATGCAAAAGTCAACCAAAATCACTTTTATGGTGGTTGACCTTCCTTCCCAATACAATGCCATACTCAGCGTAACCGCTCAGACTGCAATGGGAATAGTTGCTTCCGTTCCCCACCAAAGGATCAAATTTAACACTCCGGACGGAGTTGCTACAATGAAGAACCAGCCCGGGAGATTCCTCCGAGCACTAGAGGAGAAGAGAAAGGCGGATAAAGGCCAGACTTCCTGCCCGCAGAAGGAGGGCGAGGACAAACAGAGAAAGGGTAAAGCCGAAGAACTTATTCCGGCACCCATTCCAATGGACATGCTTTCTTTCCATTCCACAAAAGTGGAGCTCAAAACGAGCAGAAAAGCCAAGAAGTTGGCCCCCATTGAGGGGGGATATATTGATCGGAGAATTGAAGGAAAGATAGACCGAGAGGTCATATATTCCATGGCCGCGCTACCCGAAGCACGGGCCAACCCCCCAGCCATTGTAATAGATTCCCTGCACAACCGGGAAATCATCGAGCTCAGGCCTAATGACGAGCTCGAGGAAGTGGTAATCAATTTCCACTACCCTGATCAAACTGTTAAGGTAGGGCTGGAAATTCACCCAGAGGAGAGGAGAATCTTGATCGAATTTCCCCAAAAAAATTGTGACGTGTTCGCTTGGAGGGTGGAGGACATGCAAGGAATTAGCGAGGACGTGATCCTCCATAAAATTAATGATGACCCCACCTTCAAGAACATACATCAGAAATCAAGATACTTCTCTCCGGACAAGGAGGTAGAGATAAAAGAAGAGGTGGAAAAGTTGCTTAAGGCGGGGATAATTAAAGAAATCTCTTATCCTAAGTGGCTAGCAAACGTGGTCATGATCAAAAAGGCCAATGATATATGGAGGATGTGCGTTGATTTCACAAATCTCAACAAAGCATGCCCTAAAGATTGCTTCCCTCTTCCTCGCATAGACCGATTGGTAGACTCGATAGCCGGACAGAGAGTCCTAAGCTTCATTGATGCATATTCCGGCTATCATCTAATCAAAATTATGCATATTCCGGCTATCATCAGATCAAAATGGCTCCCGAAGACGTCCCCTCAGTAGCTTTCATCGCTGCGGGCAAGACGTACTGCTATACAATGATGCCCTTTAGGCTGAAAAATGCAGGAGCCACCTACCAACGGATGGTTAATATCGTCTTTAAAGACCAATTGGGCAATAACCTTGAAGCATACATTGATGATATGGTCATAAAGACAAGAGAAAACTCCCACGAGCTCGGCGTGGATGAAACTTTCTCTAACTTGCGCCGTAACAACATGAAATTGAACCCCCTAAAATGTGCGTTTGGGGTCAAGGCGGGCAAGTTTCTCGGATTCATGGTCAATCAGCGTGGAATTGAAGCTAATCCTGAAAAAATTCAAGCGTTGTTGGACATGAGACCTCCTGCCTGCATAAAAGATTTGCAAAAGCTAAATGGGCGCATCAACGCACTAGGCCGCTTCATCTCGCGGTCTGCAGAGAGATGCCTCCCCTTCTTCAAAACTCTAAAAGGGGGGAAGAAAGCTGACGAATTCGCGTGGAGCAAAGAGTGTAGTCAAGCTTTTGAAGAATTGAAGAGTTACCTTGGGCAGCCCCCTCTACTCAGCAGCCCGGTGCCCGGGGAAGAGCTTTTTCTATTTATAGAAGTTACTGATCTGGTAGTAGCTGCTGTTCTTGTAAGGGAGGAAAATAACTCCCAAAAACCAGTTTATTATGTATCTAAGGCACTGTCCGCCGTAGAAGGGCGTTATCTAAATATAGAAAAATTAGCTTACGTCTTTCTTGTATCAGCTCGAAAATTAAGAGCTTACTTTTCTGCACATCCTATAACTGTACTCTCTGAGGCCCCGCTTAGAAAGGTTTTACACAAACCAGAGTCCTCGGGGAGAATTCTAGCTTGGTATATAGAACTCATTGAGTTCCAGATCACCTACTCCCCGAGAAGGACAATCAAAGCACAAGACTTAGCTGATTTTGTAGCAGAAACATCATTTAAACTAGCGGACAGCGACCTGGGAAAGAGAAAGAGAACAGAGTCAGAAGAGGCCAAAGATAGCTCAAACACAGAGATTGTACAGCCCAAAGAGCGTCCAGAAGTGTGGACTTTATTCGTGGACGGCTCTGCGAGCAAGTTAATGAGTGGAGCGGGCATAATCTTGATCGCACCCTGCGGGGAGAAATTCAAAAGAGCCTTGAGATTCAAGTTCGAGGCATCGAACAATCAAGCTGAGTATGAAGCGATTATAGTAGGCATGGAATTGGCCAGAGACTTGGGAGTTCAGAATATTGAAATAAATAGTGACTCTCAGCTCATAGTAAATCAAATTAAGGGGGAGTATGACACGATCAACCCAGTGCTAACCCAGTACTGCGGTCTAGCCAAAATCCTTCTCAAAAATTTCACATACTATGAGTTGAACCAAGTAATGAGAGAGGACAACACAGAGGCTGACCTTCTCTCCTGTATAACCGATCAAGAAGTCGTGGACTTAGAAGCGAACTGCCAGATAGAATTCACAGAAAGACCTGCTATAGATCGGATTCAGAGTAGATGAAATCAAGGATTACATCGAGAAGCAAACCCTCCCCAAAGATCAAGTAAAGGCTAGAACCATCAGAAAGGTGTCCGCGAAATATCTCATCCTAGACGGAGTATTATTTTGACGATCCTTCACCAAGCCTTTGCTAAGATGCGTCAAAACTCACATAGTCACCAATTTACTCTATGAGGTCCATGAAGGAGTTTGTAGCGGACATCCTGGTGCTCACACTCTCTCGGACAAAATTAAATTCCAGGGATTTTATTGGCCGACGATGAAGAGATATGCAAAGGAGTATGTGAGAAAATGTGACAAATGCCAACGGTTTGCCGACATCCCTAGACTCCCATCAACAGAGCAAACTTTGGTAGTACCATCGTGGCCGTTTGATACGTGGGGGATTGATCTAATCGGACCGTTCCCAACTACCCGAGGAGGTATTAAGTACGCCGTAGTGGCCGTGGATTATTTTACAAAATGGACAGAAGCCAAAGCTTTAGCCACCATCTCAGAGGAGAATGTTATAAATTTCATCCACGATCACATCTGGTGCAGATTTGGGGTTCCACGAGCAATAGTTTCGGATAATGGCACTCAGTTCTCTACAAAATTCACAGCTGAATGTGAGAGAATGAGAATACAACATCGCCAGTCCGCAGTGGCTTATCCCCAAGGAAACGGCCAAGCTGAGGCCGCAAACAAGTTAGTCCTGTCCGCCCTAAAGAAAAATTTGGAAGGACGAGGAGGACGATGGCTGGACGAGCTCCAGACCGCGTTATGGGTTGTCCGCACGACGATCAGAAATTCAACAGGCGAAACTCCTTTCTCACTCACGTATGGGTCAGAGGCAATGGCTCCAGTTGAGGTAGCCCTACCCTCGTACAGAGTCACATACTTCGATGAGTCTCAAAATGAGGCAAACAGAAGGTATGATCTGGACGATCTCGAAGAAAAGAGAATACGAGCAAATGAAAAAATGGTGAATTACAAGCAAAAAGCGAAAAAGCATCATGATAAGAGAGTGAGTAAAAGAAGTTTTTCAGTTGGAGATTGGGTACTCAGAAACGTTGAGGTACAAGGGACCCAAGCTGGTTTCCACAAGCTCTCCCCGAAATGGGAAGTTCCGTACGAAGTTACCCAAATAATCAAAGAGGGTACCTACAGATTGCGGACAAAGGAAGGAAAAGACCTCAAGAACGCTTGGAATTGCGATCACCTTAGAAAGTATTTCTTTTAAAATCTTTGTAATATGTAAGGGTGATAGAGGCAATGAATGTATGATTATTGAACCAATTTGTGTGCAAAATTAGTATTAAAGAACTGTTGTAGCAATATTCCCACCAGCCTCAAAAGCTAAAGTGGATGCCCGCAAGCGGGTGCCAGTGTATAAAAGGGCCAACATATGAGCCCCTACCTGCTGATGCGCAAAGATCCATTAAGATCGCACGCCTATATGTGTACAAAGGCCATTAAGCCCGTACTCGATCACGGACAAGACACCCTGTCCTGTCCGCGTGAACCACCATAAATAAGTGGATATAGATGCAAGTGGGGACAAAGACCAAAGTCCGGACCCACTAAATGCGCATAGGCCTTAGTTGGCTGTTGACTGCACGCTTGTATGTACAAAGGCCAACATATGAGCCCATTACATCATCACCACCAGAATCTAAAGAGTCAAACCGCGTGAACCACCAATAGTGGATACAGATGCCGGTGGGTTAAAGGGCCAATATGCCCCTACCTACTGTTGCGTGGACTATTGCCTCACGGCCAAAATCTGCATTCCCAATGAAAGTAGCTCGCCTTGGCTCTTTTAAAATTACACCACGGATTTAAAAAATATAAATAAGTGTAAGTGGAAGGGAGTGATCAAAGAAGTTTTAAAAGCCAAATAGACAAAATGGGGTCAAGACCTAAAAGTTTGTCCAAGACCATAACAAACGCGATCATAGAGAAAAAGGGTCACAAAAAACTCAAGCAGTTTTGAATAAGGAGTTATACACTCATAAGCGTGGTCAAAAGGCCTAACATGCCCATGAGCCACGACATTGAGTCACAAAAATTGTTCTAAGTCAAATGCTGAAAGAAGAAAAGGCAGGAGTACAGGCTTGATTAAAGCATTGATATAAAATATCAAGAGTATTCTTATTGCAAAGTATTCAGTAGCCAAGAAAAGACAGAATGATGAATAAAACTTTTCATTAATAGAGAAAAAGATGTACAAAATCCTAAAATCTACTACAAAAGAAAAAATAAAATCCTAAGCTAAGGGTTGATCAGAGGGAGCAGTCTCTTTGGCCGCCTCAGCTGTGGGTGTTGGAGAAGGAAGGTTGGCAGTTATAGTTAAGTCAGTGATAGGAGACTGAAGAGTTGGGGGATCAGTTGTTTCAGTGGCAGGAGCAGTTTGTGGTAGTTCAGTTGAGGCTGGAGCAGGAGCTGGCCGCGGTCCGAACACGTCGCTAACTGCAAGCCCGTTTGGAAACAGGCGAGCAGCAGCTTCTTCATAGGATAGTTTCTCGTCTCCAAACTTCATCTCATCCATTTTATCGATGAGGCTTATGGCGGACCGCGACAATAGGAGGCAGAGACAAGGCAGCGGCAAGCTCCAAATTTTTCACCTCCTCCTCAGCTAGAGGGACCAGAGGATGCCCGGGCAGGCATAAAGCGTCATTGGAGATCAATGAGCCTATTAAAGCCAACTGCTCTGCTGAGAACTTGCCCGTGGCTACGTCTGGCAGGCAATCTCATATTGCACAAAAGCTTCAGTGGATATCTCGTCCTTATACTCCTCAGATTTTTAAATTCTTCTACTGCCTCCTTACGGGTAGCGAGTAGTATGGCCTCCCTCTCCAGCTCGAACTGCCTCAGGGGTAGCAGCTGCTCGGAGAGCTCGTCCGCCTTAGCCTCCAAGACTGAGACTTGCTTCTGGAAATCCTCCAGCCTATTCAACAACTTAGCATTCCTCTTCTCCAGCTCCGCCTTGTGACCGCGGATCTCATCCCGCGCACCCTTAGCCTTATCCAAATCCTTCTCAACTACAACTAGCCGATCCATGAAGCCTTTCAAATCTGATTCCTTCTCAGTAAGGGAGTCAGACAGGGTCTTCACCTTCTCCTCAGCTTTGTTCAGCTCCCTGCACTTGTCCGCCAGAATCTTGGTCTGTTCGATGAGGTCAGCAGTCTGCTCATCTGAGATTCCTCTCAGCCGCATGATTTTATTGCCCACCTGCATAAGAAAGGATCAGTAATAGAGATAAAGGTTGAGGCCAAGAGTCAAAGTTAAGAAGGGGATAGGTCTTACCCAAGTGAAAGCAAGGTCAATATCCCCCATCAGGGCAATAATAGTCTCCTTTATCGCTACATTCTTGTAGAAGTCAGGAGAGTAGAGCCGGTTCAGGAGACCAATCCCTGCAGCTGATTGATGAGGCCCGCAGGCATAGAGGTCTACCCCTTTGATGACAGACACATCATCTAAATTTTTCTTCAGCGCCCATGCTTGCTCTCGTGTGCTGAGGGGCTCGAGAGGATAGGAGATAGAACAGAAAGTTCCCCCTGCTTAAAGTAGAGACTGGGGCAGTGAAAGTGGAGGCTTGGGCCTGTGTGCCATCCCTCTTTTGAGATTTTTTCTCCCTCTCCTTGGCCGCAATATCCGCTTCAGAAGCGGGCCTCTTCCTAGACTGTTCCGATTGACTGATATGTCCGGAAGATATGGTGCGACCAGGAGGACTGGAGCCGCGGGTAGTAGAAGCAGGGGGAGGTCGGCGGTGGAGGCAAGTCCTTGTTAGTTGGGACCCCCTTCACTCCGGCCAAGATAGAGCCAGAGGATCTGTTAGAAACGGGCAGAGATACGCCCTTCCCAGCAAAGCCGCCCAAGGCCGCTTGCCTGGCCGCTTTATCTTTCTCTTCTTGGCGTAGTTTCTTGGCCTTCAGTTCGTTGGGTGTGAGTCGGGCCATTATAGGTATTCAGCTGGATCTACTCTGAAAGAAAAAGAGTGGGTTAAAATACAGTCCAAGAAATCAGAAAGCAATTAAAGCAGTTTTCTCAAAGGCAGAATAGAGACTGTTCCATTCTGATGGTTCACAGACCGCGCCCATCATACAGGTTCTGCAGTCAGCCTCAAACTGGAAAAATTCATGCACCCTCCAATCAGGGTCACAAAGTTGGGGCCCTATTTCTACTCTAGGGGCATAGTAGCTACCCTCCCTTCGAGGGGCCACCCCTGAGTAGATCATAGGGAGACACCGGTTGAAATTGAGAAATTCATTGATGAAGGGATCAAGGGGAAGTCTCAGTCCGTTCTCGAATTGAGACCCATATAAAACACATGCCCTATTATTCTCGTGGACATCGGCTACTGTCTCCGGCCTTAGTTTTCCCTTCTTCGTTAGCACTTCCTGAAGAGGGTGGACACGAAAGGCATTGGGGTCAACAGCATAAGTGGTATAGATTTCTTGCTCCCAATCGATAGAGGCCGCCTCCTTGCCCTTCCTTTTCTTGCCACGACCAGGATTTGTCTCAGCAGCATGCCTTTTGCCGCGGACAGGGGCCTCTTCCTCAGAATCCTCCCCAAAAGCGTCAACGATCTTCGTTTCCTGCTGAGACATGCCCGCGGCCATGAGTTCTCCCTCCACGCGGTTATCTTCCTCCATCTCCGTGCTCTGAGAGCCAAAGAGACTGGAAGATGACCCCCTTGAGGGTTCCACCTCAGCGTCATCCACCTCAATCTCCATCTCATCAAGGTCCTCACTACTACTCAGATCCACCACGGGCACGCCAGGGGTCCACCAGTTAACCAGAAGGCAGAGCAATGAGGCTTCTACAAGCTTCCTCACGTGCCTCTCACATGTGCCTATTTTGCAAGGGAGGGAGAGCAAAGACCAGCTAAAAATGCCAACGCTGGTGCCCGCCCAAGGAGCGATCTAATAGAGCCGAGCTTAACTAGTAGCTCCTCGCTCATACCATAAATAATCATTCGCTTGGAGCTAGGGGCCACTGATGAGCCAGGACCAACTAGACCGGGCCCAAGCTCAGTCTGGTCCAAAGGCCCAGCATGATGTGGCGTTCCCTAGACCGCCAGAGTCAAGACCGCGGACATAGAGACCCTCAAGGTCAAGACCGCGTTCCTCTCATCCCATCCCAATCAAGACCGAATGGATCCTGACCGTCAGCCTGGTGACCGCAGGAGTTATGACCGCCCCATTCGTGCCCGCTTCAAATACCATTGAACGCACCTAAGATGTTGACCGCGGTCTCATACCAGACTCCCGGTTATCTCACCAGACTCCCGGTTTATTGAGTAAGTTTACTTACCGGCTCTGACAGTACAGTAACCAGCTCACTCCCATCGTATTGAATGCATGGCTCAGGCGCCTACTATTTCATTTAATGCGCCGCGCCGGATACACGGCTCTTGTCCACATCAACGGCATCCCCTCTGATGGTGAATCTTTCTTCCCTGACAGACCAATCAGATGCGGACACGTGTATCCGATCAAAGACTAAAGTGCCCTTTAAGGCTGACCTCATGGCTTACGACAGCGAGCAGCTCCCCATTGCCTATAAATAGAAGACCTTTGTCCCCTTGGACAAGGTAAGTGCCAAATCTATATTGTAAAACATATTGCTCAAACCCTAAACACTTACACACACTCTAAGACATTTCAAGGTCTTATTCTCAGGTTATTATATCCTTCATTGATATCTTATCCTCATACCCGAGGGTCTGAGTTGGATTAACATCCGACTTTGACCTTGACGGTGCTTTGTTTTGTTGTGTTCTAGGTACCTTAAATATATTTTGCCAGATATCCTTCGAACCGCTCTGACCCCGAAAGCCCCGGCGTCATCATTTACATAATGTGATATTTTGTATTCAATATATATTTGAAGTAATAACTATAACGAAGAAGAAGAAAACAACAATAATCATCCTCACCTAGATTCTGAGCCCTAGCTGCAATTATATATGACTCTCAATATGCAATTCACGCATAGAACTACTCGGTCCACAAGCCTTGCATGTGACACGAATCAATATTACCGGACCAGCCCCAATACTGTGAAAAGAGCAGATTGCCCCTCCATATTGTTGGGTTGTTACAACACCACCCTCCTTACAAAAGCATTGTCCTCAAGGCTACTGATGTAGCATGGAGTGGTTTAGCAAGGATATGGACCAGAACCAAGCCAAGAATCAAGCAGCTGAACCAAACTTTTGCCAAGGCCATGCAAGTTACATGGCTCGCGGAAAGGAGAAAGAGCTACAGCATTTGCGGAATGAATTGCACGACAGTGCAAATTTAACTGCTTCATATGATCCCTAGCCTTGGAAACTGTAGATGGTGTAAGTCATTTCACATCGATTTACGTTCTTCCAATCCCGCAATGAAATATTCCATGAACAATCCTTTACTCAGTTCTTTGCACATATTTAATGCTATAGTCTCCCCGGAACACCTCAAATATTCATTGAATGAATTTGTTTGCACAATCCTCTCAAGGAATGCATTACGCATATGCACCATCCTAATACAAAAATGGAAAAATAAAATTGTGTCATTGTCTTGAGGAAATTATATATTATCACATTTTAGGCACGAAGCTTGTCATGAAAATCTCAAAGACAACCTTAAAATAGATTTACGTAAAGGTTTTTTTCCCTAACCTTAGTGTTTTTCCCTTGCCGAGAATAATGTGCTCCAAGTGTCCTCCTTTCAAATTCTCACCAACTGTTTACAATGGAAGAGACATGTAAGTCGAAACATGGATAAAGTGGGTTTCTAACATATTTTTGTGTTTTATTGATGTACATACTAAACACGTATTTATTGAAATTGTCAATGACTTAAAAAAGGAGAAAAACAAAACGAGTGTTGTCAATAGTATTGCCAACACTAAAAACAACACTGTTCACATCAATCCAAAATGACGAAAATAATCGAGATATTTAAATCAGCGAAAATACAATAAACACAAGAGAGTAAATTTTTCTCAAGTTATATTAATATAACTTGAGGGTGCCCGGATGGCAAGACATTTCTTATAAATAAACTTTTGTTACAAGGCCAATAAGTTTCCTAATGATTTTCAATCAACAACTCGGTGGAACGACTAATATAGAACACACTCTATCTTACACACAGAAACACTTCAACAAAAAATGATTTTTACAACGTTTCAAGCACAACATTTTTGGAAAAACGTTGTTGTTGAAGACCTTAAGACAACGTTTAACAAAAAATGTTGTGTTTAGTTGCATATGACAACGTTTTCTTGATTAACATTGTACGAAGGATTCTAATACAACGTTTTCTGTATAAACGTTATAACATTTAATAACGTTTTGTGAGGAAATGTTGTAACTGGTTGCAACATTTTATTAAAAGACGTTGTAAAATATTATGTGATGCACCTCACTTAAAAAAATAAAATCCCCCTCGCACCTAAGCTCTATTTTTTCCCCGCTTCTCTGTCTAAATTCCCTCTACGCACTCTCTCTCTACGAAATCGACCGTTCTTATCAGCATCGCGATTCTTCATCTCCATTCTACACCTCTTTCTCTCTCACAAAGGACCCTAACCATCGTTCTTTTCCCTTCATCGCCAATCCATTCAACGGATTAGAAGCTGATTAAAAATTACATCCGCCACAACTAAGAGGTTAGTTTCAATTTCAGCTAATTTCGGGTTTAGTTTCAATTTAACCTAATTTTAAGGTTTCAATTTCATGTTTTTCAAGAAGGGATTAGTCTGGAATCCGCTAAATGGAGCTCAGTCCAGCCTCCTGTACAAGGTCACACAAGATTCACAAACGAGCTAAGCCAATCGCTGTTTAGTTCGGATTTCTGCGATTTATTTCCCCTGTAATTTTTAATGGATAAAGAAATATCACCTCTCAACTCTCCTACCCATGAGGCCATGATTTAGATATTCAATTTCAATTTCTGATTAGATATTACAGATTTAGGGATTCACCTATTTTCCGGGTTTAGGCTTTCAAGTATGAATTGACTGTCCCATGCCTGAATAAAGGAGGAATGGGAAGGTATGTTGGGCATATACTTGTTTCATGAGTTATGTTTGAATTCCTGTAAAATAAAAATCTTGTGTGGGTTGTAGCTACTTTTGGAGAAAAGGGACCTAATATACTTCATTCTGTTTCAGAATAGTGGCAGACTCCGTTAGATGTGGACCGCATGCATTTATGGGTAAAAATCTTTAACAGCACCCAAGTATACCAATAAGATAATGATTGATAGGCAGAACTTGCTGGGCACACTCTGAGATCCACTCCGATCTAACTATGTGTATCCCCCATTTGGACTAGTTTCAGAAGGGAAAGTTGTTGACGGTTTGGTTGATTGAAATCGTGAGTAGTTATCCCTTAAAAAGTTCTTGATATGCTGAAATTTTGGTGTATTTTCTTCTGATGACATTTTGAGTATGCCCACAGGTGATTCTTTTCATGACCCATAGCTTTAAAAGAATGTTAACACACACACACACACATATACTCCACCTATTTGCAAGTATATATATTTGTATAATTTTTATTCTGGCCAAAGATTACTCGAAAATGAGGATAAGTTTTGCTAAGAGAAGCTTGCTGTAAAATCCTGTAGGAATATTTTCTGATGTAATCTGCGCTTTGTTAAAAAATACTCCCTCTATGTTCATGTATCGACAATAAGTAAAAAAAATTCATTAGGATAATTTAATCAACCTAAATTAATTGCTCGAAGTACATTCGTGTAACGATAAAAATAGTGGGAAGATCATTTTGGGATGGAGAGAGTATGTAGATAGAAGTATGCTTACTTTTGATGTTGAATGCAGCCACTTCATGTTGATGTGAATCATGATTTTAAAGTTGATTTTGTACGGAAGTGCACAAGTATTAATTATCATATTCTGAATTTTTGTAGTGCTGGTGTATTTTTCTTGATTATGTCAGTTTGCTTGGATTGATATGAATATACATTTGTTATGATCATTTTGTTACCTCTGTACTGATTCTCTATTATACTTAGAACCGACCACAGATACAAGGATTAAACTTGCATATAGCCTTGCGAGTCAGCGGTTTGGAGTCTTCATCACTGTTGAACACCTAATAATGATATCCAGTTGCCCTTTTTGTCTCACTAGAGTCAGTAAAATCAATAAGCATGCACAATATTTTCGGACTTGGACATGTTAGTTTTAACCTGAAACATTTTTTGCTTGGTCCCTTTCGTTAGCTGGTATTGGCGCAGTTCTTCAGAAACCAAGTGGGTTTTCTTTTTTAATGGCCCGGTTTTAACCTGTTACAACACCTTCTTGTAACTTGAAAGTGCAACTTGAAACTGTTTAGTGGGTAATTAATTGGCATTCAATTCAATACTCCTATGGAGACACAAAACAAGTGTATTTGCATTTACCAAATGTATCATATATTGTTAGCGACTACATGCTTCATTATGACTTGTATGTTTTGTATGCTGATCTCTCCTACAATATTTTCATGTCTGAATAAGATAAACTAGTCCTGCACTTGATCTTAGGGATGTTTACTAGAAAGTTTGAGCTCGTTTTATTCCCTTACATTAATTAATCATGAGTTGCCTCATTCGATAATTCATAATGGCTGGTTCACTTTCTTTCTGTTGCTTCTAAACATATAACAGAAAGGCTTAATTGAACGATATGCAACATGTCTTAACGCTGAATCTTCTTTTATAAGAATGTTCTTATGTATTCTCTCCACAAACTGTGCAGATTGCGCATGCTTATCAAATGACATTCAGACATTTTGATGTTTTGTGGTCTCTTTCAGATTCAAAGTATGCTGGAACTACATTGTTTGTCCAAAAGTCTTTAAAGTACAGATGGTTTCATTCTCCCTTATCAGGATTAATAGACTGCCTCTATTCAAAAGGTAATTAAGTTTCAGTGTTGTTATTTGTTGTAAATTGAGATACATAACTTTTATGAACAACTTGTACCAGAAATGATTTTCATGTTGCTATATGTTTATGTTCTTGACGTCCCATCAATTGAATTCAAATGAATAATTTATAGCATATGTAGTATTATTTTGTCCCAAAATGAATAATCAAAAAATTTTGAAATTTGTTTTTTTTCAAGATCAAATTTCAAAAAAATTTGATCATTTATTTTGGGACGAAGGAAGCAGTTGAATGTGGGGGCAAATGGTGATTTTTTTTTAAAAAAAAAATACTCGCAACTTTGTAATAAAATGTTGTCAAAATGATACAACGTTTTAAAAACGTTGTGCTACATGGAATACAACGTATATGTAAAACGTAGTAATATGTTTTTACAATGTTATTTACAACCTTTTAAAAACGTTGTATTAGAACATGACCTATTACAACGTTGGCTATCACAACGCTTTGTAAATCGTTGTAGAAGCCCTATTACAACGTTTTTTAAACATTGTGAAACCCATTTTTGTTGTAGTGAAACACTAAGAATTAGAGTCAAGCACTATGATAGCCAAAAGCCAAGAGAATAAAGCCGAACGAAAAATTAACCAAGATTCGTTTGGAAAAGCCTAAGCCTTTTCTCTATCAAATTCAATAATCAAAAACTGAGTTTAATCTCCTTAAAACAAAGTATTTATACTCCCTTAAAACCCTAAAATGAAATAACAAAGCAAAGACCAAAATAACCCCAACTTAAGTTCTAAACATCAGCAATAACGGAATAAGGAAATTGGCAGACGACGTCGAGGCGAGCGCCTGGATGAAGGTCAGGCGGACGCCTGGTAAACAGAAAGTAACTCCCTCGTCAAACCAATGTGAGTCGTCGCCTGGGCATAGATGGGGCGGCCGCCTGGAGAGCAGAAGCTTGTTGCTGGATTGGCCCTTTGTGAGGCTTGCGCATGGGCGAGCCGGGCGCCCGCACAGGTGGCCGGTTGCCATGGCTCCCTGTTGTTCTGCATCATCCTCCCCTCCTTGAGAAAGACTCAACCACGAGCCATCATCACCATCACTGTCGCCATGGTATGCGAACAAATCAGAAACGTTGAATGTTGTTGATACGTTGTAATCACATGGCAAGTCAATCTTGTACACATAGTCATTAATCCACTCCACCACCCGAAATGGTCCATCAGCTCTTGGTTGTAACTTGCCAAAACGTCCAGCTAGAAATCTTTCCTTACGCAAGTGAACCCATACCAAGTCACCTGCCTGGAACATAACCCTCTTGCGATGCTTGTCCACCCGCTGCTTGTATTTACTATTTTGTTGCATAATACGTTTGCGAACCTGCTCATGGAGCTCCTTAATCTGTGTTGCACGTGCATCTGCATCAGAGCTGTATTGACTCATAACCGGAAGAGGAATAAGATCCAAAGGGCTGACAGGATTACGTCCATAAACAACTTGGAAAGGGCTTTTACCCGTAGTGCGGTTCTGAGAATTATTGTAAGCAAATTCGTCATGTGCAAGTGTCAAATCCCATTGGCGCGGGTGGTCACCAACAAAACTGCGCAATAAGTTACCCAAACTACGATTAGTAACCTAAGTTACCCAAACTACGATTAGTAACCTCAGTCTGTCCATCCGTCTGCGAATGATAAGAGCTACTGAACTGTAAGCGCGAACCCATCTTCCTCCACAACATGCGCCAAAAGTGACTAACTAACTTGACATCCCTATCAGAAGTAAGAGATTTGGGAATGCCATGCAACTTCACAATCTCCTTAAAATACAAGTCTGCCACTTGTGTTGCATCAAACGTTTTACTGCAGGGAATAAAATGGGACATTTTAGAAAAACGATCCACCACCACCATAATAGAATCCTTCTGTTGCTGCGTATGACGCAATCCCAACACAAAATCCAAGCTAATGTCTTCCCAATGTGCAGTAGGAACCGACAAAGGAGTATAAAGGCCCGCATTAGTTTTGCGAGTTTTTGCCACATGACACACACGGTATCTCTCTACAAACCGAGCAACATCATGCCTCAACTTGGGCCAAAAAAACTGTTCGTGAATAAGCGCCAGTGTTTTATCCTTGCCAAAGTTTCCAGCAAGTCCCCCTTCATGACTCTCAGAAATAATTAGGTCACGCAATGAACAATAAGAAACACAAAGCTTGTTACCCTTAAACAAATAGCCATCATGAATCAAATACTGCAGAAAACTACCTCGGGTACACTTTTCCCACACATCCCCAAAATACGGATCATCACGATGTAAATCACGAAAAGTGTCAAACCCACATACCTCAACCTGCAATGTAGCTAATAAAGAATGCCGATGGCTCAAAGCATCTGCAACACGGTTCTGAACTCCCGCCTTATGCGTAATGACAAACGTAAAAATCTAAATGAACCAAACGTAAAAATCTAAATGAACTCCACCCACTTGGCATGTCGCAGATTAAGCTTATGTTGCCCTTGAATGTATTTGAGTCCCTCATGATCAAAATACAACACAAATTCCCGTGAAAAGAGATAATGTTGCTAATGTTTCAAGGTGCGAACAATAGCATAAAATTCCTTATCATATGTCGAGTACTTCATCTTAGCATCATTCAGATTTTCACTAAAGAAAGCAACAGGCTTCTTATTCTGACTCAACACTCCGCCAACACCAACATTTGAAGCATCACAATGAACCTCAAAAACCTCATCAAAATTAGACAAAATGAGTACAGGAGCTTGTGTCACCGCCTTTTTCAAAAGCTGAAAAGCATCCTCTGCCACCTTAGTCCACACAAACACACTCCCCTTAATACAGTCGATAAGAGGGGCAATAATATTGGTGAAATCACGAATGAAACGGCGATAAAAGGAAGCCAAACCATGAAAACGCCTAACATCATGAACGTTCGTCAGTGTAGGCCAGCTAGTAATAGCATCCACCTTCAAATCATCCATTCGAATACCCTCCTTGGTAACAATATACCCCAAGAAAGTCACTTGCTCAATCAAAAAGTGACACTTCTTACGGTTAGCATATAATTTCTGCTCTCGCAGAACATCAAAAACCTGTCTCAAGTGTGCCAAGTGTTGTTCCCACCGACTTACTATAAATCAGAATATCATCAAAATAAACAACAACAAACGTATCGATAAAAGGTCTGAAAATCTGGTTCATGAGTCGCATGAACGTGCTAGAGGCATTAGATAGCCCAAACGATCACCATCCACTCATACAATCCATCCCGAGTCTTTAAAGATGTCTTCCACTCATCCCCGATCTGACACGAATCTGGTGATACCCGCTCCTCAAATCAATCTTAGAAAACACCACTGCACCATGTAACTGATCAAGTAAATCATCAATCCGAGGAATGGGAAACCTGTACTTGATGGTGATTTTATTGACCGTCTGACTATCCATACACATACGCAATGTACCCTCAGCTTTAGGCACCATCAAAGCCGGAACCGCACATGGGCTCATGCTTTCCCGAATGAGACCCTTGTCAAGTAATTCCCTCACTTGTCTCTCCAACTCTTCATGTTCTTTGGGTCTCAATCGATAAGCAGCTTTGTTCGGAATAGAGGCACCCGGAACAAGATTAATACAATGCTGAATATCCCGCATGGGAGGTAGTTCCGGAGGAATCTCTTCAGGAGTAACGTCACAGTAAGCATCTAGTAACGACTGTATAGCTGCGGGAGTGAACATACCCGACTCGTTCTCCTCAAGCATGACAAGAACATAGAACCCCTGCTCCACTGATGTAGCTAAATCAAACTCCGAGCGGCTAAGAAGTTGGTGAACAACAGTATTTGTGGCTCTATCACTAGTCGTCGACTCGTGTCTCGGGTCCGTAGGGCATAAAGTAATAGAGACATCATTCATGCGGAAGGTGTATGTATTCTTGAACCTATCATGCTTAACCCGCCTGTCAAATAACCAAGGTCCATCCGTCTTCAGGATTGATCAATCAGTCTCTGCAATTCTCAAAATACCTCAAAGGTCCCTCAAACTGAAGAAATGATCGGACGGCCTGTTTTGCAGTTTCACCCCCTATAAATACAGCCCCTCCCCTTCAATTAATAAAGCCACAAAATTTACTCCTTCAGCCAATCTCCACGGTTCCAGCAACCAAAACCCCCTTTTAATCCCCAGAAATGCCTCGATTTGCGTGAAAATCACATTTTCTAAGCCAAACACGAGCCAAACACCTCTGAAACACCTTTCAAACACCCTTTCATATCCCGTATATGTCCTCCCGAGCAAAAGAGTCAACACCTAGCCATTGGTAACACTCTCACTCTCTAAACCCCGCTTTGTCTCGATTTACGCGTCATACGCAACTTTCGACTGATCAAAGTTCTCAAAATGTAGACGAAACGCCGTCTACGGGGCTTGATACGTTTTAGTCCTCTATCATCTTTTCTCCCTCGAGAGAAGTAATTTAGAGTTAAAACGGCGTTCGAGTCCCGTTTTTACTTTTATGTCATTTACTGTCCGAACCGTTCGGTTCGTGATCGCACATTTACCGTCCGGATCTTTTGATCCGTTGATATCACACTTACTTAACGCTCTTTACAAATCCGAGTCGTTTGGCTCGTCGATCGTACTTTTACCGTCCGGATCATTCGATCCGTTGATACCGCACTTTCAATACTGTCATTTACAAGTCCAAACTGTTTGGTTTGTTGATAGTACTTACTTTCAAATGTCTGAGTCACAAAATGACTTGTTATTATTATTATTATTATTATTATGACGAAGAAAATGCCCTCCTTCTTCATCTTCTTCCTCCTCCTCCTAACATGCGTCCTCCACCCCTTATCCGCCATTGCCACCACCCACAACCGATGTGTTCTCCACCAACCCTTCCTTCTTCCCTCAAGACTCTTTTCCCTCATCCCCTCAACTCCGGCCCCTAAAATTCCATTTTCCACCACCCCACCAAACGATCAACCCTTCTTCCCCTCATTCCCTTCCCCACCTCCACCACCGCCTTCGCCTCCGGCTAACTCCTCCTTCGCTTCCTTTCCGGCTTATGTTTCTTCCCTTGCGTTCCCCCAGTCCTTCAAATCTAAGCCTGTTTCCTCCAAGCTCATCGCCACTGCCATCGTCGCCGTCCTCGCCGCTGCTGTCATTCTGTCTGCTGTTGTTGTTTTGCACATTCGGCACCTCAAATCCCTCTCCTCTCCATCAATTGTCCACAGATACACCCACGAACTGAGATTTCAAAATTTTAGATCTCCATCAATTGTCCTCAATTCCAGAAACCTCTTTTCCGGCGCCGTTCCGACCGACCCATGGTTGAAGAAGAAAGGCGTGGCTGGGAATGGAGTTTTCAGATCTAGAAGAAGAAGAATAGTTGCCCATTTTTTTTCTTTTTAACCATTGTTATTTTATTTAACGATTTCGTTAGTTTTTATACCAATTTGCTAAAAATTGCAAACTTAGGGCATTGATTGACTAAATTGCACTCTTGGCTGCCGTATTGCAAGTATGTGTAAAACTTAGGTCACCAAATTGCAATTGACCCATATCCCAATTATGGATTTATATTCAAGTAACGGTTTATGTACTTGAACGTTTACATCAGCATGGTTGGCTGTGACTCAATAATGTTTAAATATATGTTGCACTATTTTATTAGTTTGAGCAAGAGTATTGAACGGTATAAACCGAAGATACGAACTTGGACTAGTCCGGGCAAGGCCCAAGTGGATTGGGCCCTAAACATAATCCTAAGTATGATGTACAAGGAGGGGAATGGGCTTCTCTACCTTCCTCGAACCAAGCTTCCTCATCATTCCCCTAGGTCGACCTAGACTTAGTAGGCGAAATGACTAAGTCTCAAGTACGAGGTGAGCTCCCTTAACGACGAGGAGACCTCCAAGTACGACGAGGAGAGCTCCCTTGACGACGAGGTACGAGGTACGAGGTACGAGGAGGTGACCTCCCTTAACGACGAGGAGACCTCCCTCCAAGTACGACGAGGAGGTGACCTCCCTCCAAGTACGACGAGGAGACCTCCCTTGACGACGAGGAGACCTCCCTCCAAGTACGACGAGGAGGTGACCTCCCTCCAAGCACGACGAGGAGACCTCCCTTGACGACGAGGAGACCTCCCTCCAAGTACGACGAGGAGACCTCCCTTGACGACGAGGTACGAGGAGGTGACCTCCCTCCAAGTACGAGGTGAGCTCCCTTGACGACGAGGAGACCTCCCTCCAAGTACGACGAGGAGACCTCCCTTGACGACGAGGTACGAGGTGACTTTCTTGGTTATGATATCATCACGACGGGCTCCACTGATTCCTCATCTCTTCCCCGGCTCATCATGGACCGACATGGCCATGAGTGACGAGGAGAGAAAAGTTCTTACCTTGGCATATCCTCAAGTGACGAGGAAACAAAATCATTCACCCCGGCATATCTCCGTGTCGGCCAATCATCAAATGACGAGGAAGAAGAATCATCTACCTCGGCCTATTTCCTAGGGCTGAGGTAAAACATTTATGTTCCTCGGCGTTCCTGGCTTAGCAAGTATACACACCTCTTATCAAACAAGGATTCTACAATCATTATCCAATCAGGATTATGATCACCAACATCAATTCAAGTCAAACAATGACTCCTTAACAGATATAATTCTCTTAGAATTATATCTTATCTCTTTACAAGTTCACTTCAACATGGATTCTATCAATCCATCCCAATAAATACAAGCCCCATGGCTCATTATTTGGGACGTGACTTTTTTACCTTGGGAAAACTCTGTCCATTTGTTTTCTCATATACAAACCGTGAACTTACTCTCACGCCGGAGGGCCTTTAGCCGGATCCGCCCCGGCTTAGTTTACGTGTTTTCTCTTATTTTCAGGCCTTGCAATCACCGGAGCAATCATCGCTTGGATTTAGGCTGTTTTGACGATTTTGGCATCATCAATTGGTTCCATTGCCGGGAAATCGATTCAAACACCCATTGTTTTGGCCTGGAAATCACTGTTCACGTCTGAAACACTATTCACCGCCGGATTTACTGTTCACCGAATTACTGTTCACTGGAATACTGTTCACCGAATTACTGTTCACCGAATAAATGTTAACCGGAATACTGTTCACCGAAGTTACTGTTCACCGGAGTACTGTTCACCGGAATTACTGTTCACCGCCGGAAATTTTCTAGTTTTGAACGGAAATTTCTGGTCCGTTTTAGATCTGTTTTTGATTCGGCCGAAATCTGCAAATTTCAGCCGTGAATTTGCCCAGATTTGGTTGAAATCGTTTGGCGTGGAATTTTGTCCCAATTTTGTCCGGAAAATTTGGCGTTGTCAAAGTTGCAAAATTGCAGTTTCTTAGTTTGCATCAAATTCTGCTCTGAATTTGGTTGGAAATCGTGATTTTTGGGAAATTTGCTTAATTGTTAATTTGTTGTTGATTTGCAATGGACGGACAATCTGCAAGTGTAATTGCTGAGGACCAAACCCAAGTAAATGGGGTGAACACATGAGCCGAGGAGCTGCCTCCTCCTCCTCCTCTACCTCAGCCAGACGCCCCTCCTCCCCTCGCCATGACGCTGCGTTCCAAGGGTCAGGCGAATGCCGAGGGAGAGGGTGCTGAGCTTCCTCGTCCTACTCGTGCTCGTGGGAAGCAAGTAGGAAGGAAGAAGACAAAGAATGCCGACGCCGGCCAAGCAGAGGAACCCAACCCGTTGACCGACGCTCTTGGTTACATAAACAAATGGAGACATTGCAAAGGATGTATGAAACACAGGCTGCTCTTTTGCAATTGGACCCAGATCATTCCATGGCTGAATTCATTAGGCCATCTATGGGCAATCCTCTTGGAAGGGAAGAAGGTGAGCAACGAGCTCCTCCCCTCAAGACCGCTGAGCTGCCGAGGCAAGCCCCCCGAGAACCTCCCCGTCCTCGGCATGATAGTAAGAAGAAGGATCAAGTGGTTGACCTGAGAAGCCACTTAACTCCGAGGGAAGAGGAAGTAAACTCCAGGGACCTAAGGACAAGACTTAGTCTGAACAGGCGAATGTCACCACCTCGTCTAGTCATAGCACCTCGGCGTCCTGATTCTCCTCGTTCTCGTCGATCTCGCCATGATTCTCCTCGTCCTCGGCATCGTCGTGATTCTCCCCGTCCCCGTGCTCGTGAATTTGCTAGGCCGAGGACCCCGGAACCATATAGGATGATACTTGGTGCCCAATTTATGAAATTTACTTCTTCAACATGCAAGTCAACTACCAAGCACGTTTTCTCCTCGTCAAGGATGGGAGAGGCCAAAAACCACTTACGACCTATGTACGAGTCATCTTCCTCGTCATAGAAAGGTGACAAAGAAGTAAGCCCAACGCCTAAACGGCTAACGCGGCAAAAACACTTACGACCTATGTACGAGTCATCTTCCTCGTCATAGAAAGGTGACAAAGAAGTAAGCCCAACGCCTAAACGGCTAACGCGGCAAAACACTTACGACCTATGTACGAGTCATCTTCCTCGTCATAGAAAGGTGACAAAGAAGTAAGCCCAACGCCTAAACGGCTAACGCGGCAAAAACACTTACGACCTATGTACGAGTCATCTTCCTCGTCATAGAAAGGTGACAAAGAAGTAAGCCCAACGCCTAAACGGCTAACGCGGCAAAAACACTTACGACCTATGTACGAGTCATCTTCCTCGCCATAGAAAGGTGACAAAGAAGTAAGCCCAACGCCTAAACGGCTAACGCGGCAAAACCACTTACAACCTATGTACGAGTCATCTTCCTCGTCATAGAAAGGTGACAAAGAAGTAAGCCCAACGCCTCTTAACAGCTAACGCGGCAAAACCATCTATGACCTATGTACGAGTCATCTTTCCTCGTCATAGAGAGATGACAAAGAAGAGAGCCCAACGTCTGAACAAGGAGACCCCTCGACTCTAAATGACTAAAGCGGCACATCGGTCAAGACCAAGGAATCCTCCTTGGCCTAATGACTTGAAACAGGCGAATTTGACAAAACATCTAAAAATGAGCTAGCCTCCACCTTCTACAATATCAAAGGTACGAGATGATCTTCCTCGACTTTCCCAAGTTTGTACTGGCATTCAAGCAAAGCAGTTTATACTAAAGCAATAATTGAAGACAAGGAAGTCCTCCGTGCCGGGATCTCGGGATGATGACTTACCGGGTTTGAGCTTGCTCCTCGGCATTAGTCTCCTCGGCCGCACCACGGCATCCGCCTCATCGTCTTCCTTCGTGCCAGGATCTGGGTTGATGACTTGTTGAGTTTGAGCTTGCTCCTCGGCATTAGTCTCCTCGGCCTGTACCACGGCATCCACCTCATCGTCTTCCTCCGTGCTAGGTACCTCATCCTCAATCAATTCAATAATGGCATTAATATTTTGATGATCAACGGAAGGAGGGATCCAAGCAGGATGACCATCTTTTAATATACCCTGGTGGGTATCCAAGACGTCAAACATCGTGCTCCGCAATCCATCATTGCTTTATCAGCCAGCGGACAATTGAAGCGACACCTGCCACGTGACGCCTGTTCGTATTCTCGTAAACTGAGGTAGAGCTCACTTCCTCCTCGGCATAGCCTTATGTCGAGCTAGGAAGTCGGGGGCCACTGAACGGTATAAACCGAAGATACGAACTTGGACTAGTCTGGGCAAGGCCCAAGTGGATTGGGCCCTAAACATAATCCTAAGTATGATGTACAAGGAGGGGAATGGGCTTCTCTACCTTCCTCGAACCAAGCTTCCTCATCATTCCCCTAGGTCGACCTAGACTTAGTAGGCGAAATGACTAAGTCTCAAGTACGAGGTGAGCTCCCTTAACGACGAGGAGACCTCCAAGTACGACGAGGAGAGCTCCCTTGACGACGAGGTACGAGGTACGAGGTACGAGGAGGTGACCTCCCTTAACGACGAGGAGACCTCCCTCCAAGTATGACGAGGAGGTGACCTCCTTCCAAGTACGACGAGGAGACCTCCCTTGACGACGAGGAGACCTCCCTCCAAGTACGACGAGGAGGTGACCTCCCTCCAAGCACGACGAGGAGACCTCCCTTGACGATGAGGAGACCTCCCTCCAAGTACGACGAGGAGACCTCCCTTGACGACGAGGTACGAGGAGGTGACCTCCCTCCAAGTACGAGGTGAGCTCCCTTGACGACGAGGAGACCTCCCTCCAAGTACGACGAGGAGACCTCCCTTGACGACGAGGTACGAGGTGACTTCCTTGGTTATGATATCATCACGATGGGCTCCACTGATTCCTCATCTCTTCCCCGGCTCATCATAGACCGACATGGCCATGAGTGACGAGGAGAGAAAAGTTCTTACCTTGGCATATCCTCAAGTGACGAGGAAACAAAATCATTCACCCCGGCATATCTCCGTGTCGGCCAATCATCAAATGAAGAGGAAGAAGAATCATCTACCTCGGCCTATTTCCTAGGGCTGAGGTAAAACATTTATGTTCCTCGGCGTTCCGGCTAGCAGTATACACAGTCCTTATCAAACAAGGATTCTACAATCATTATCCAATCAGGATTATGATCACCAACATCAATTCAAGTCAAACAATGACTCCTTAATAGATATAATTCTCTTAGAATTATATCTTATCTCTTTACAAGTTCACTTCAACATGGATTCTATCAATCCATCCCTATAAATACAAGCCCCATGGCTCATTATTTGGGACGTGACTTTTTTACCTTGGGAAAACTCTGTCCATTTGTTTTCTCATATACAAACCGTGAACTTACTCTCACGCCGGAGGGCCTTTAGCCGGATCCGCCCCGGCTTAGTTTACGTGTTTTCTCTTATTTTCAGGCCTTGCAATCACCGGAGCAATCATCGCTTGGATTTAGGCTGTTTTGACGATTTTGGCATCATCAAGTATAAATACCATGTGTTGGATTATTGTACTCTATAGTGTTTAAGTATATGTCACGCTATTGTGTAGGTTTGGCAGGACTGGGTTTTGGCATTAAGTTTGCAAGTGTGTAGACCTGGGCAACTTATTATGGAATTGATTCCTTTATGACTATAACGCTAGTACAACATTCGTTCTAGGTAAGGGAGTCTTAAATGACCCAAAATGATGAAGATAAGGGCTTTAAATAGTGTCCTGAAAATGGTTGAAAGGCAATTGTGGAACTTGAACGAAAGTTGATAAATCTTGGTAAATTGTTATAGAACCTTTATAGAAGGTGTGTAATAGTACGACATGAATATGTAGGGCTTACGTGATATATAATGTGCCCATATGTGATAGCATATTCATAGTTGGTTGTGCACATTGTGTTTAAATACGTGTTGCACTACTTCATTGGTTTGAGCATGAGTATTATACCATGTTATTGGTTGGCATTATTCAACAGTGTTTACAAGGTAAGTTGCACTGTGGAAATGGTTTACATGATTAATATTAACATGTTATATATTGATATCCCTATGTGTGGATGTAATTTCAAGTAACTGTTTATGTACTTGGATATGATTATATGAACTGCTGTTATGGGTATAGTGGGATACAATCAAGTATAGATTTGTTCTATAAGTGATTGAATTGCATTATACCTATGACTTGGCATGTCTGTTGGCCATAGACATGGGAATAGCCACTGCTGTATCGTGCCAAAAGCCTTACAGATAGCTGGGAATGTTACATGATATTGTGACATGGCATGTCTGTGGTCACAGACGTGGGATTGGCCACTTGATGTGGGACTGTATCGTGTCAAAAGCCTTACAGATAAATGAGAGTTGTTATATTATAATTGGCCACTTCTGTATCGTGCCATCTGCCTTACAGATAGCTGGGAGACTTATATGTTCTATATGACTGATTATACAGGTGGGAAAGGTAATGTAAAGTGTTTACTATTTTCCCAATTGTGAGCAACCGATGTGTGTTGCATATTATATGAGCAACCTGGTTATGTGTTGCATATTGTATGGCTTACTGGTCAGGCGAAAAAGGTAATGTAAAGTGTTTACTGTTTTCCCCATGGGATTAGTGAGCAACCTGTTTGGTGTTGCATAATTGTTATTGAGCAACCTATTTATGTGTTGCATGTTATATGGCATATTGTTGCATGCATAATAACTTATTGAGATTTATTCTCACCCCTTCTCCCTTTATTGTTTTAGATCCCGCTGAGATAGGAGGACCGGACCGGTGAGGCCGGGAAGGAGTTTGGACATCTTTTGGGTTGTCAGGGTATGTTATGGTTGGGAGTTGGGGGTTGTGGTTGGTGGTATTCTTTTGGGAAAAGTTTGTATATAAAACTGTTATAAATAGGTTTCCAGCGTGCCGTTTTGTAATTAAACCTGGGAGTTGATTTGTGTTAAAGTGGGCTTGTGTAAGCCTATATATTTGTACTGTTTACGTTTAAACAGGTTTTGGTTTGAAAGCAGGTTTATATATTACCTCCGAGTAGAGGGGTTATTTTGAAATGATTTTGAAAAAGGGTAATATACTTTTCAAGTTAATAAAAGAAAAGTTTTTTTTAAGGTGTATTTTGAGGACCCTCTAGCTTAGGACACGAGTTATAGGTCCTGGAGTTGGGGAGAGCCCTCACAGTTGGTATCAGAGCCATGGCTAGAAGTCAAGGGTAGATGTCTAGTCTAAGGGGGAGTGTGCGATCTCTAACTCCGAGTGTTTAATGCAGGGATTGGTGAAATGGCTGGGACTGGTGAGGACCAGCAAAGGGAACAGGGAAATATTGGTGATTTGGGTGCTGGGGAAAACCAGAACGCTGAGATGATGGCTATGTTCCGGGTCTTCCTTCAGAATATGGCAGCTCAGGGTCGGGGACAGCAGCAACCTGAGGCAAGGCCAGCACATGATTTGGAAAAGTTCATCAAAATGGCTCTACCAAGCTTCAACGGGGATCCAGATCCAGCGATAGCTGAGAGATGGTTGGAAGCTATGGATAAAATCTTTTTGGCAATGGAAAGTACAGATGAAGAAAAGGTTAGATGTGCAGTGTTCAAATTAGAGGGTCCTGCTGAACATTGGTGGCAAATTCTTAAGGAAAGTTGGGAGCAGGACCACACGCCCTAAACTTGGGACAATTTCACAAGAAGGTTTAAGGAACATTATATTCCAGTGATTACCAGAGACAAGAAGGAAGTTGAATTTCTGAAGCTTGAGCAGGGGTTAATGTCAGTGGCTCAGTATTCTGCTAAATTCACAGAGCTAGCAAGGTATTGTCCACATTTGGTACCAAATGAAGGCAGGAGAGTTTATAGATTTGTGAAGGGACTTAGAGTGGAGTTCCGCAAGCAGTTGTTGACACATGATTTTCCCAACTACCAGGCAGCAGTAAACATGGCCTACAGAATTGAAAATGACATTGAGGAACATCGGGGCAAAACCGAAGGTAGTGGAATTAAACCTAAGCTTTTTGGCCAGAGTTCAGGTCAGAGCAATGGATTGCCAAAGCCTTCAACTTCTAGAGTGGCTAAAAGGGAAAATATTACAGTTTCTACTCATTCAGTGTCTGGCCAGTTTGGGACTGTTTGCAACTTATGTAAGAAGGTAGGGCATTCTGAAGACAGTTGTTGGAGAAAGCAAGGAAAGTGCATGAACTGTGGAGAAGTTGGGCATTTCAGGAGAGATTGTCCTAAATCTCGATGGGTTCAAGCTCCAGGTAACAAACAGCAAGGTAACCAGCCAGGAGTTGGTGCCAAGAGGGATGTTGAGGGAAAGCCTAAGGAGAGGGTGCAAGGTAGAGTATTCGCCTTGGGTCGTGGCGCGGTAGATCCCATCGCGGTCATTAGAGATATTGTCTCTGTCTCAGGTGTCAGGGCTCATATTCTTATCGGCCCTGGATCGTTCCATTTAAATGTGGCATCTCATTTTGCATTTGTTTTGCATAAGTTGCCTAAGTTGTTGCCTTATATGCTAGAGGTCTCTACTCCTGTGGGAGAGTACCTCGAATCCTCCTTGATCTATCATGATTGTGAGGTGGTTATATGTGGGCATGTATTGCCAGTGGATTTGGTAGAGTTACCAATCCAAGATTTTGATGTTATTTTAGGCATGGACTGGTTGAGTTATTGTCATGCCTTGGTGGACTGTCGCAGAAAGCGAGTCACCTTTTCTATGTCTGATGTGCCTGTGTTTATATTTGATGCTGATAAGTTTTTTTTTATTGGCATTCATGTTATATCTGCATTAAAGGCTAGAAAGTTGTTATCAAAAGGGTGTGAGGGAAGTTGGCACCGAGATTCATTGGTTCATTTGAGGTATTAGAGAGGGTGGGAAAGTTAGCCTATTGATTGGCTTTACCTCCATCTTTTTATTCTTCCCATGATGTGTTTCATGTTTCCATGTTGAGGAAGTACTGTTATGATTCCTCTTATGTCTTGAGATCTCCTCCCGAGGATGTCTAGGTGGATATGTCTTACATGGAGGAACCCTTGCGGATTTTGGAATGGCAGGTCCGAGAATTGCGTACCAAGAGTATTTCCGTGGTGAAAATTATGTGGAAGAATCACACCATCGAGGAAGCTACTTGGGAATTGGAATCTGAGATGAGGCAAAAGTATACTGATTTGTGTGATCATTCAGGTAAGTAAAGTTCAAATTCGGGACGAATTTTATTTAAGGGGGAGTGAGTGTCACGACCCTAAACTTAGGCACCAATTTGGGTACACATGGAGCAAGTGGGGGTGGGGTGCATTGCATCTCATGGTAGACATTATATGATCATTGCACTGTTATGTGGTTATTTTTATAAATTCTGGCCAACTTATGTGATTTAGGTTGGGAATAAAGTAAATTTAATTATACAATGTCTAATTGGACCAAATGGGAATTTTGTGTTAAAGTTATAACATTTGAAATTTTAAATGAAATGTTATAAAAAGTTGTCGAGGAGCTTGATTGTAAATGTAACTATAAGGGGTTGCCTGTAGTTATTGGTTTTTAGAAGGAGCTAAAGTGTAGATATTTTATATAAATATCAAAATATCACCAGAAACTTCATGGTTGTTCTTCCTCAGTATCTTCTCCTCTACGTTCATTCCATAAGCCTAGGGTTAACTTCGGAAATTTGTATCAATTCAACCGTCGATCTGTTTCCATTTCCGACTTCATATTATTGATCAGTGAAGCGAGTAGATCATTTAGAATCGATCAAATCCTATTTTCATTTCGACTTATTTTGGTAAGTTATTATGGTTTTGTTCAAATAATTATTCATGCCAAGTAAATTATGTTATTATGTGATATAAATGATCTTTGGTAAAGTGGATCATTTTATTTTGATGTTGAAATGGAAAGAAAATGGGTTTGGTTCAACTGTGAATCCATGGCCTAAGTATTGGGTTTTGATTTGATATGGTTGTGTTTTATACATGTTATATGGAATGGAGGGAGTATGTTTGATTGTTATACACCTATGTTGATATTAGAGTTAGTTTATACCTCCTGGTCATAGCTGGAACTGAGAATTGGTTTATGTTTTATTGTAACTGATGTGGTCGTAGCTGATACTGAGGATCTGGTGTTGGGCACGACTCGTGCCCATTAGCACGAGTCGTGACCAAGGTGGAACGAGTCGTACAACACTACTTGGTCTTGGGGTTGAATTTGTGAAGGGTAATCGTGAAAACTGAGGCAGTCATGCGGGGTTTGGGCACGACTCGTGCCCATCAGCACGACTCGTGCCCAGGACATGGTCTTGGTATTGACTTTGCAAGCTTGTAACATTAAGTAACCTAGCTTGGATTGAGTCCCTTTGTGACTATATTTCTAGTACAACTTTAGTACTATATAATGGAACCTTAAATGGTCCAAATTGATATTGAGAAGGGCTTTAAATATTGTCCCGAAACTGGTTGAAAGTCAATTGTAAACTTTAACCAAAGTTGTCAAAATTTGGGTAAATTTATATTGAACATTTATAGAAGGTGTTCCACGTTATGCTTTGAGCACGTAGGGCTACGTGTATTACATTGTACCTCTACGTGTGGTTACCTCTATATAGTTATTGATTCATATAGGGCGTGAAATAATTGGAGCACTATTTTATGGGTTGAACATGAGTATAAAAACCCTGTTATCGCATTGATACGATTCCATAGTGTTTAAATATACCTCACACTATTGTGAGGGTTCGACGGGAGTGATATTATCATATTATGTATTGATATCCCAATTATGAATTTATATTCAAGTAACGGTTTATGTACTTGAACGTTTACATCAGCATGGTTGGTTGTGACTCAATAATGTTTAAATATATTGTTGGTCCCAAAGGTGGCAACAAGGGTGAAAAACAGCTAGAGGGGGGTGAATAGCTGTTACAAATTTTTCGCCCTCTTTTGAAAACTAAACCTCTAAGCTGACAAAACCGCTTGCAGTTGATAATATACTGCATGTAGAGATGTAAAATGCACAGCGGAATATTTGAAGATACAAAGCGGTTTTGGATGGGCGGTTTGTAAAGCGGTTTTGGTAGGCGGTTTTGGTGAGTGCAGTTTACAAACAAAGTGAGGTTTTGACAATGTTAACTCCAAACACAATTCACTATTAAGGATAACTACAATAAAGATCAAACAGAGATAAAGATAGATAATCAGTAAGCACAAGAAAATAAATGCAGAAAAGTAAGAACACAATATTTGGAGTGGTTCAATCGATAAACGATCTACGTCCACTACCAAGATGGTTAGTCTTGGATTTCTAAGAGAGATTTTATATTGAGTATGAGAGATTACAAAGTACAATGAGTAATACTCAGATCTAAATTCTTTTCTATGAAGAACAAATCCTAGACTATAACCAGTGTATCTCAAATGATTAATCTATGTGATTAAATAAGTGAGGTGTGTGTGTCTTTACAAGATCAAGGCTTTTTGAATCTAAGAGATGGAGAGCACAATGATTCTTGATGGTGTTAAGGCTTGATTTCTAGGTTGGGATATATTTCTTGAAGTAGAAGATGAAGATTCAAAGGGTTGAATAATTTCTGGGCAGAGCTTCAGCTTCTTATGAACTCACAGCAAATCAATTTCTCAAGCAATATTCAAATGGTGAAGATTAGGGGTATTTATACCCAAGAATCCAAGATATAGCCGTTGGACACAACTGTTGCAAGGACAGTACTTGATGCTTTCCCATTGGTCCACAGCAACACTTTTGTCCTTAGGAACTGTTGTTGCAGGTAAAGCTGATCAGACCTCAGCTGCAATTAAGGTGGTTAGGACATCTGTCACCTTTTCAAGATCCTTACAGATCTTGTTTGAAAAGTAGTCACGTGACAAGATATGGTGGTTGACTTTTGATAATGCTGACGTGAATTCCAACGGTCAAATGTGGTTCACTTCAAGTCTTCAATCATTGGAGCGGTTCTGGTATGAAAGCGGTTCCAAGTGTAAGCGGTTCACCAGAGGAGGATTTCTAAGTGGTTGTAACTGCAAAGCATTTTTCATGAAGCGGTTCACAAGCAGTTTGCACTTAGGGGTTCAAGAGCATTTTCAGACTAAGGATTTTACCAAGCGGTTGCATGAAGCAGTTTGCTAGGCAGTTTTGATAAGGTGGTCTGAAACTTTGAACTGCATCCTCAGATCCAATGAGTCTTGTGCCAGTCTTCAAGCCTAATTTAACCTATTCTATAAAAATGGACTTAGCTAAAAAATTGAAGTCTAAGCTTCATTACATATGGGCCTAAAGTCCTTAAAATAGACAGGAGGTTATGGTATCAATCAAATCTAATCTAAAAATAGGAGGGTTAAAATATGCATACCCAACAATCTCCCCCTATTTGATTGATTCCATTACCTACTACAGCAAAAGCAAACATTGTACTTGGTAAAAACATGTCCATAGGAATAAACATGGTAAGTCATGTCCCAAGTCAATGCACACACTAGCTTAAGCTATAGATTTCTATACTATTGAAGGATTGGAAATTACAGCTTGAAAAGTATAGAAATGCATTCAGTGCACTTGAAAAATATGAGTTTAAGTATAAAGTGCAGTTTAAACTGAATGTTTAAACATCATTTCAAAAGAGTGATTTTAAGTTGAAAATATTTGACTGAGGTTTAAGACCATAAGCGGTTTCATTGTTCTACAAACAAGTTGTTTGATATGAACAAGGTTTTGGAACCATGATGCAATTTCCATTAATTCCTTAAGTGATTACAGATACAGGAATGAAGGAAAATTACAAGGTTACAAAAAATCAAAAAACAAGTTGGACAAAGGAAATACAAGGAAAGCGGTCCAACTTACAAAAAGGATTAAAAAAAACAAGGAAGGAACGATTACTGCTGACGCGGTTTATTCACTTCATGCTCAGCTCCACGCGGTCCAGCTGCTGACTGATCTGGGGCAAAAGCCTTCCTCATTCTTCTAACTTCTTCTACAGTCCTGGTCAGGGTTGATTCCAGCTTCTTCAAAGCATTGACAGAATGGGCTGAAGTAGAGTTTGTGGCACGAACCGCTTTGGTATTTTCCACCATGTTTTCCTTGATTTCATCTAGCTGAACATGGAGGGAGGAATAGAGGGAATTGAAAATTGTATGTACTTCCTCCTGAACAACAGCGGTTTGAGTCTGGATTGCTTGCTCCATTGGCTCAAGGTTAATGGTGACTTTCAAAGAAGATTTCAGGTTGTGGATTTATGTTTCAACCTTGGAAACAAATCCAGTCTTCAAATTGTCCAGGCGGTCTGTGAACTCATCCTGAATCTCATTTAGCTTGGCCTTCACTTCTTCTGCTACAGTGTCCAGATTTACCTTAGAGTCCACCTTGAAAAGATCAATCTGTTCCAGCACTTCTTCACGAATGGAATCCAGAGCGGTTTGAGTCACAGCGGTTTGGCTTTGCTGCGGTCTGGAGTTTAGAAGGGTGAGGAATTTGGAACTGAGCTCTCCAAGATCCTTCTCAATGGCTTTACAAATATTTTCACCAAGCTCATTCAAAATCTTGTTCAGCTCAGCAAGGGAGGCCTTATCACCCAAGGCTTTGAGCATACCATCCTCAAGGGATTTATGGAAAGCATTGAAGCAGCTCTCAGCAGCGGTTTTAACTGCAGAGGTGGTCTGATCAATGGAGGCGGTTGAGGAAGATGCAATTGATGTAGGTCTCTCCCCCTTAATGGCATCAAGCAATGAGGATTTTAATTTGGCCATCTCAAGGGTTTGAGAATCTACCTTGGCTTGGAGGGAGCGGTTGGATTCAAAAAGGGAGGCATTTGAAGCAGTTAGGGTGATGACATGGCCTTGGTTTATCAGGAGTTGGCTTTGAATTAGGTTGAGGGTTTGGAGGATTTGGGAGTATTCAGAAGGAGGGGCAGTGGAGGTGGAGGCGGTTGGATGTGAGTAGTTTCAGAAGCGGTTTGGGTTTGAGGAGAAATGTTTGGAGGAGGGGATTTTTGTCTAAGGGGAGAATTCTGTGGAGTTAAGGATTTGGCAGGGGAGTGGGATTTGGAGCGGTTTAAGTTAGGGGAATTGGTTGGAGTTGGATCTTCCCTAACAGATTTGGAAGTGGCATGTCCAGCTGAGGGTTTGGATTGCCAGGGTTGGTATGCATGAGAGTGAGGAGGTGTTTGGTTAGAATGTTGGGAATTTATGGATTGGGAATGTTGGGGGGGAATGATATGTGGATTGAGAGGATAAGGGTGAAAGGGATTTTCTTGGTGAAGGAGAGTTTCTGATAGGTAAAGGGGAATTTCTAGGAGGTGAGGGAGAAGGAGAGGGTGAGGATTGAACTGGTTTACCCTTCCTGGTACTTTTCTTGGCTCTCATTTTCCTCCTTTTCAAGGGTTTCTCCCCCTAAATAGGTGCATCTATTTGGGGAGGAGGAGGAGGAGTTTTGGATTTGGATTTTGAAGGAGAGGGGATGGGTAAATGTATAGGGGAATGAATGGGGGATTGGATTGGGGATTGGATAGGAGATTGAATAGGAGATTGAATTGGGGATTGGACAGGGGTGGTGTGTGAGGATGGAAGCGGTTGGGTCTCAGGTTGCGGTTGATGTTGAGAGGTGGTTCCATCATCAGTGGATTTTCCCTTGGCATTATACTTCTCTGCTTGTTCCTTAGCTAATCTGTCAATCTTCTCTTGAAGGAACTGCATTTGTTCCTCCACAGTCATCCAGCCATATCATCTCTAGCTTTCTTGGCTCTAGCAACCAAGTTGGGAATACTTGGGTCCTCTTCTTCTTCTTCATCTTCCTCTTCATCAACCAGATTCATGGATTTCCCTTGCTTCTTTGCCTTGCTGGGACCATCTCCATCAGATGCAGGCGGTTTAGTAGCTGGAGCGGTCTTAGATTTCTTGGGGAGCGGTTCAGCTCTAGCTGGAGGCTTCCCTGACCGCTTGGCTCCTTTCCTGCCAGCTTGAGGAGCAGTTGAGGGGTCCCTTAGCTCATAAGGTTCCTTCTTGGGATAAGTATCTGCATCATAGAGGGACTTGTAGAGAGCATCCCCATTAGCATATCTGAAGGAGTGGCAAGTGAGTAGTCCCAAAGATTCTTCAGCACAATCAACCATCAACTCTGGATTCTTCTCTCTGAGTTCTTCAAGATGCTCAAAATCCAGAAGGAGTGCGGTCAAGATCCTACAGAAAGGTATCCATCTTCGCTCTTCACCTTTCCTCTTTGATTTATAGGTCTCCACACTATCACAAATCTCTCTGAATAGAATCCTTGGCCAATGGAGCTTGATCTCCATGAAAATTGCTGAGCAATACATCCACTGTTGGGATGTAAATTTGTTGTGGTTCCCAGTCTTACCACAGACAGATTTCCCAACTAAGTATCCCAGGTGGCTCATTAGCTCACCAAATCCTTTCCTTGGAATTTTCTTGAATTTCCCAACCATAGTTCTCTCCTTAGCGGTTTGAAAAGCAACACCATCTTGAATTACTTTATCCACTTATTCAGGAGATCCACCCACTTGGAAATTACAGTATCTCCTGATGTCAATATAGTCAATGGAGAGAGAGAATCCTTCTACTACAGCTGTTAGACAGGAGACTTTTTGACCTTCTTCAAGCACTCTCTTTCCACGCTTGGCGGTTGCATAAAATTGATCAATGAAAGATGGGATAATGAAATTCTGCTTCTTGGTAAAAAGGGGCAGAATGCCAGATACTCTCAATTTCCTCAGCAGTTCCCTTCCTAAGGCATCAGACTTCAGTTCAGCCTCATTAATTTCCCACCCAGGTAGGAAGGTAGTTGGATCCTACAAAGAAGAACATTAAGTGTTAGATCCATTGTTGGTATTCATAGTTCACAAGCGGTTTGAGCACCAAGCGGTTTAGCAGTGGTGCGGTTTTGAAAATGAAGCATTTCAAACCACAAGTAAATTATGAATACTACAAGAAAATGAGGATTTGAGAACAATATTACTTAGTACGCGACATTGTAATCCAAGTTTATCCCACACGTGCAAGCAGTGTTGTGTAGGGGAAGGTTATGGTGTCCAGCCTATATACTTAGTAAAATCTCAAAAATTAATGAAGGAATTTTGAACTGCATGAGGTTTCAAAGAAGTTGAAAAAGCGGTTCCAATCATGCGGTTTAGCTTAGGAAGGAGCATGCAGTTTTGAAACTGAATGCGCGCTCGCCCGAAAATGAGAAATTATGGAAAAAGGAGTCGCCACGCCATGCTTTTAGAGGTGCACTTTGAAAAACCTTTTTGACAGAGAAAATGGGTTCGGGGGTCAGGTTACGTGTTGGGAAGAACTGAGAGTTCACCCAACACGCCTCGTCCGTAGACGAGTCTTTCTAATTTAGACATCCAAGTAATTCAAGACAATGTGCAAACGATGATAATTGGCAAATGCGATAAACGTGGATTTTATTGAATAAGCAAGATCATTACAACTTGTAGACCAATTGTCCGGGAGGCCACATCCCTTTACAATATAAGAACAGATTACAAAACAAACAGGTCCTCTGCAAAGGATCATTTCTGTCGCGTGACATAGGACTCCCTTGCCCAAACATGTCGCGTGACATCAATGGTCAACTTGCAGAGGCTCACAACTAATCAGATCACAGAACTACTAGATGAACACAAAATTACTATTAAGACCAGATCTAAGCATTAAACAGCAGGAACACTTTATTGAATGCTAAAATAAACAACTAAAACAAATTACAAATGAAATATGGTCCCTGCAGATGGTCACGACATGTCGCGTGACACAGGACTCCTCATGTCCACATGTGTCGCGTGACATAAGGTTACCATCTGCAGGTACCTCACAAACTAAGATGCAGATCCAACAGATTCACAACAATTCTACCAAAACTAATAAGAACAACATGAATTAGATGTGAATTGATCAAAGGAGTGTGGATATGGGAGATCCACACTCCCTTGACATCCAAATTGCCAATCTAAGTAAATCACATCATAAGCAAGCAATTGGATCCAAGTATAAACGATTTAAACAGAGAGATTGCAGTTGCCACTTGATAATCTGAGGCAGATGGAGCCTGATTATCAAGTGGAGAAGAAGGAAGAACAAAATAGACAAGTAGATGAGAGAGAGAAAGGAGGAGAGAGAGTTACCCTTGTAGTCCTCAACTCTTACACCAAGTTAGGTGTAGGAGTCTTCAATTCAACTTCTGACTTGGAGATCTAAGCACGAACTGAGGGCTCAATTGGAGTATCTGAAGTGTATGTGATGGAGAAGGAGAGGAAATGGGTTGAAGAGAGAGGAGAGGTGAGGGAATTGGTAGGGAATTAGGTGGTTTTGGTGAGGGAGAAGGAGAGAGAGAGTTTCTGGATGAATTTTGGCAGAGTGACTTTGGGAGGTTCAAATTCGGATGTAAAACTGAGAGGGGTAGGGTCTTATTTATAGCTGCAGTCCATGGTAGCCTTGTGTCGCACGACGTAACGTAACCACTTTCCATGCCTCGACTTGTCGCGTGACACAAGGTGACCATAACCGTTTTTGGCGCCAAATCAGTTACGGAACCTTCTTGGATAATTCCTAAAAAGTCCAAAACAGATTTATTCCTTTTAGGTCCCTTAGCCTGAGCAAAGTACAAAAAAGTACTTCCTTCGCGAGAAACTTATGAAATGTTTACGAAAGTCTCGGGATGGACCGGGAATTTACCAAAATGCCCCTAAATGCAATTTTATCATTTTAAAATGCATCTGAAAAGGTCGCGAATTGGATTGGCGTACTTATAGAGCCCCTCGGCAACGTCACTTATGGAAGAAGTAAGGTTGTCGATAAAATAAGACCCAATCCCAATGAGCGGCTGGGGGATAAGGCGAAGGGCTAGACGGTGATCTGGGGAGTCGGATGGCTGGACCTTTGGAGAAAGGATTCCTACGTATCCCGGGGAGGGAATCAAGCCAAATCGTAGTTCGTAATACATGACAGGAGGGAGAAATCAACAAAGGATACGACTGTGCGATTGTCACCCGACATCTGACTGTGCGGTCGTCACCCAACATCTGACTGTGCGGTCGTCACCTAACATCTGACTGTGCGGTTGTCACCCAACATCTGACTGTGTGGTCGTCACCCAACATCTGACTGTGCGGTTGTCACCCAACATCTGACTATGTGGTTGTCACCCAACATCTAACTGTACGGTCGTCACCCAACATCTGACTGTATGGTTGTCACCCAACATCTGACTGCGCGGTTGTCACCCAACATCTGACTGTGCGGTTGTCACCCAACATCTGACTGTGTGGTTGTCACCCAACATCTGACTGTGTGGTTGTCACCTAACATCTGACTGTGCGATTGTCACCCAACATCTGACTGTGCGGTTGTCACCCAACATCTGACTGTGCGGTTGTCACCCAACATCTGACTGTGTGGTCATCACCCAACATTTGACTTTTGTAGCTGTCGGAGGGACTGATGCTATTGTTTATGCTGCTGGGGATGGATGTAGCTGCCGGAGGGTCCTATGCTACTATCTGTTGTTGACATTTGCTGAGCGTGGGGCAGTCTTTTGTCGACTGCTGGCTTCTGTGTTTGGGATTATACTTGCTGTGACGGGAATTTTGCTTGCTGGACAGTGGGTTCTTGTTGACTTTTTGACTCTTGTGTCCCGAGGTTTGCTTGGTAAGCAGGGGATTTTGCTTGCTGTGATGGGGTTCTGTTTGATGTGACGGGGCTTTGCTTGCTGGTGACATGGGGTTGTTTGCTGTGATGGGCTTCGCTTGCTTGTGACAGGGGGTTCTTGTTGACAGTTTGACGGTGGGGCTGTGGACTTTGACGTGCTCTGCTGGGGAGATTCAGATAGACGCGGACATTTTGTCTCGGCTTTGTTTTGAGGGACAATCTCTGAGGTTTGCTCAGTTAACTGTATTACCTGCGGGGAAAAGCGACACTCGAAACAGTACAATCTAATTGTGCCCTTTTGTTAGCCAAAGTTAAACTATGTTAGTTTGTTTGCATGAGTCTGTTCGTTTTGGGAACGAGGGGGAAGGTGAATGGTTTATTGTATTTACAGGTCGGTTTTGCCGGGTTTATACATAAATTTCTGGGACTGCTTTGGGGTAATTGTGTATAGTGGTATATATGGTGGGGAAAAGTCATCTCCCGTGCAGTGACATGTGGGTACAAGGTGTATTGTAGCGACGACGAGCTAGAGAATAACATAGAAAAACCATTTGCAAGACCTTGATGCTTCCTGATGCAGACCAGATGTGTCGCCCGACATTATGTGTCTGTTTGTCAAGATGTGTCGCACGTCTGGACGAAGCTCATAACAGGGCCCTTTTTAAAATCAGTTCCGCCTCTCTTACAGACATTGCTTTTTCAACAGGAAGACACCAGTAGCCCCAAATTGGTAGACAGACGATTTCAGCGACAAAGGTTGGAACTTTTAATCATCATGGAGCATTATAACCAGGAAATAGCTTCTCGGGAACATCAATTTCATCAAGACTTTATCGGGATTTCACAATTTCACCAAAAGCATCATGGGAAGATCATTGACAAGCGATATGGTATGCCGTGCCTCTGGCCTCTGAAGAACTGGAGAGTTGATTGGGACTTGCTCCGAGCAGCTTCGCATTTCTGGGATTCGGAGAGGCATGTGTTTACTTTTTCATACAATGATATGAGGCCAACCATGGAGGATTTCAGGGCATTGACAGGTTTGGGTGAGGCGGAAACTGTAGCATTCCCTCGAGACAGACGGCCGGTTGCAGAGCAGTTATCGGATTTCCTGTGCCTGCCAGTAGATCAGGTGGCACCTATGGTTCTGAATGGTGAGCTTGTAGACTTAACCCGGATGGCTCGGCTACGATCTTCCAGTCCGGTGCTTTTTGGTCTTTCTACCTCTCTGGACATGCATGTATTGTTTACCCTGTCAGCCTACTACTTCTGTGGATATGTCGGAGTTTGCTCGGGTGTGCTGCTGGAAGTCGTCAGACAGCTTAGGGGTGACCGAGGTGTGGATCTTCATCAAATTCAGCTCGGCAAAGGGGAAATGGACATTGTACCCCTGCTATTAGCTGAGACTTACCATGGCCTTGATAGACTAGTCGGGGGATCTGATTTCATGGGTGCGGGCAGCCCCACTTTACTATCTTTGTGGCTTTCTGAGAGGTTATGCTTGATTGGGCCGTTACCGGAGGGTCAGACAGCAATGCCTTGGGTGACTAGGCAACGCAGACATCGAGGATGCGGCGGTGATAGTTGGCAGGTGAGGTTGACACGATACGAGACTGCTGATCTAAACTTCTGGATTCCGGCGTGGGGATTGCAGACCATGAGAGACATTCAGGATGGATCGGTGGTGGTCAGACTGCCAGGGTTGCATGTGTCTTCATTCTGTGTCCCATCACTGGTAAGCAAGCAATATCGGTACCCTCAGCAGATCATCCGGGCTTTGAGAGAGAGGTTGACGACTGATGCTATTTCGATGGTCATGACCGAGCCCCAGACTGTGCACTTCTTCGGCAGATCCTTCTTGGAGGGTTTTCTTCCCACACGTAAACTTCTTCGTCAGGCCAGAGGGTTTACATTTTTGACCACGGAGTATCTGATTTGGTATGAAGAGCAACAGGGTCCAGTGCAGCTGACAATAGAGGCTCACCGCAAGGAATACTTGGGAGCAGAATACCCATCCAGTCGGTCTTTTCGAGATACAGAGACCAGAGGGAATCCAGATAATGTTACCAATGATGTTGCTGAGGATTATCGGAGGCGAGCGGTACGGAGGGCTGCTCTGAGGGATGATCCAGAGGTGAGTGCACGCAGAGAGGCCTTGCGACGAGAGAGAGCTGCCAGGGCCGCTTTGAGGGAGACTGGTCTGATTGTACCACCGGCGCGCGTTATTCCTGAGTTGGGATGGGCTCAAACTGACTTATTCGACATTCCTAAGCCAAAGACCTCCCGGGGACCAAGGAAGAGGAAAGATAGAGGTATGAGTTCGGGAGCGGGGACGAGCATCTAGACACTTTTCTGAGAGACAGAAGACTCCTTATTTTTCTTTTTCTTGTACTTTGGGAGAGAGACTTATTTGAACATAATTTGAGTATCCCTTGATTACCTTAATGCAGACATAATGGATGTTGAAATTTTATTTCTCTTTTATTCGCAACAAGTTATTTGAGTCAAAAGTAGGCCGTGCTTGAACTAATCAAAAAGAATATTAACTCCAAATAAACCTTTGAAAAAGCTTTAGAACTGTAATCAAAACACATTTTGGCAAGACATAAGATTTTGCAGCATTTTTAAGACCGAACCACAAGTGGTTGCCTACATTCCCCTTTTGTAAGAGAACTAAGGGGCTCAGGTCTCCGTAGTTCGACTCAATCCACTTTGTGTTTAAAGAAAGAGGAAGACAGAAGGGGGACATGGTGCGACCCTGTTTTTTACCTAGACCTCCCTTTTTAGGGTTTTCGACCTAGCTGGGTATATTCTTTTAGCACCGGGTGCGTCCCTTATTTTTGCATGGACTGCCTTTTGAGAGGTTTTCAGTCTCATCTGGGACAATTTTGTTGCGCCTTTATTTTCATTTCTTCTTTTTTTTTATTTTTATTTAGAGAAGGGGGGAAAGACTCAATTACACATAATACCGCCGCAACTTGTCTCCGTTGACGGGGTACAAAAATGGGTTACCATCCAGATCTGCTAGCTGCATTGCTCCTCCGGAGAATATCTTCTTGACTAGAAATGGTCCAACCCAAACAGGTGCCCACTTACCCAATGCACTGCTCTGATTTGCGGGCTTCATCTTGAGAACCAAATCACCAACCTTGATGTCTCTGGGCTTCACCTTCTTGTCAAAAGCACGGGCCATTCTCTTCTGGTATGCCCGATTGTGCTCTATGACTTTTAATTTGCGTTCATCTAACAGTGCCAACTCGTTGTATCGACTTTGGAGCCAATCAATCTCATTTATCTCATTCTCAAGCAACACCCTGAGGGAAGGAATTTCTAACTCAATGGGCATGACAACTTCCATTCCGTAAGTCAAGGCGTAAGGGGTTGCATCGGTAGCAGTTCGGATTGACGTGCGGTAGCCCCATAATGCTAGATGTAACTTCTCTGGCCAATCTCTTCCTCGTTCGGCCATTTTCTTAATGATTCTCTCCAAATTCTTATTAGCAGCTTCAACAGCACCATTCGTCTGTGGCTTGTATGGTGAAGACTTGTGACGTTTGACCCTGTATTCAGTAAGCAGGCGATCCGTTTTTCCCTCAAAATGGGTTCCATTGTCAGAAATAATCTCATTTGGGACTCCGTAGCGGCAGAAAATATGTTCCTTTATGAAGCGAGCCACTTTCTTAGCTGTGAGCACTTTGTAAGATGCAGCTTCTACCCACTTCGTGAAGTAATCCACATCAACCAATACGAATGAGTGCACATTGCTCCCAGATGGAGTTATCTTCCCAATGACATCAATTCCCCATGTTGCGAAGGACCAGGGAGTTGTCATAGAGTAGAGATCATGAGGAGGGATATGGTTCAAGTTGGAGAATCGCTGGCATTTGTCACAGGTTCGCACAAATTGAATACAATCAGTTTCCATAGTAATCCAGAAGTAGCCCAGTCTGATAATGCTATGCATAAGAGATCTAGCGTTCATATGAGGTCCGCAGGCACCATTGTGAACATCTTCCATTTCTTTCTGAGCCTTTTCTTTGATAATACAGAGCAGGAGAGGGCAACCTTCCCTTTTCTTCCACAATTCATTGCCGAGTATAACGTACTGAGCTGATAGCCTTTTCAAAGCTTGCAGACTTTTGGCATGAATACCCTTTAGGTCTCCTTCTTTATCAACGGGGAAAGATGCTTCACCATGCTTGAGATATTGGAAAATCTGACTGTACCACAGCTCATTGACGGTTTTGATCTCTATTTCACAGCAGTATGCAGGGTTTTCTCGCCTACCGACCCTGAATGGTTTAATCGACTTTCCTTCTGGGATTTCTACCAAGGAGGCCATAGTAGCTAGGGCATCGGCAAATCTGTTCTTATCTCTCAGCAGGAATTAGAATGACACTTCCTTGAACTGGCCGACGAGTTCTGCAATGTAAGCATGGTATTTCTGGAGGCACGGGTCTGAGGTTTTCCATCTATTGGCTGCTTGATTTATTATCAGTTGGAAATCACCAAACACTTCCAACTCATCCACATGTCGCTCTAGGGTGGCCTCAAGACCAGCTATGCAGGCTTCATATTCGGTGCGTTGTTGGTAACTGAGAAATTCAGCTTGATAGCAATGGGGGTATGCATATCATTCGGGTCTACCAGTACCATCCCGATGCCATTACCTCTTTTGTTTGTCGCGCCATCGAAGAATAACTGCCATCGATTGCCATTTTCTATAACAAGAATCCCTTCATCTGGAAACTAGGGATCCGGTCCTCGGGATTTTGTACTGGGGAAATCAGCCAATTGATCTGCCAGAGCTTGTCCCTTGATTGACTTCCGGATCACATATTTGATATCAAACTCAGCTAAGAAGAAAGTCCACTTCGCCAACCTGGTGGAAATGTTGCCTCTATCACCTTGAAACAGATATCTGATCGGATCCATCTTGGAGACCAGGTGCACTGTGTGAGATAACATATAGTGCTTCAATTTTCCGACCACCCAAACCAAAGCTGCGCATGTCTTCTCGAGGGCAGAGTAGTTCAACTCGCTTCCTTGGAATTTACGACTAACGAAATATATGGCATTCTTGATCTTGGAGTCCTTCTTTTCTTGCGCTAGCATGGCTCCGATAGCTGTGTCTGTGACCGTCAGGTATAGAATTAAAGGCTTGTTTCCGTGAGGTGGGCAGAGAATAGGAGGATTGACAAGGTAAGCTTTGATTCTCTCGAAAGCTAGCTGACATTCTTCATTCCAGACCACTTCCTGATTCTTCTTCAATAGCTTAAAGATTGGCTCACATATGGAGGTCAGCTGGTTGATGAATCTGCTGATGTACTGCAAACGGCCCATGAAACCTTTCACTTCGGAGACAGTTCTGGGTGGCTTCATCTCGACAATCGCTTTGACTTTTATGGGATCTACTTCGATGCCTCTCTCTGTGACCATGTAGCCCAAAAATTTACCCCGGATGACCCCAAAAGTGCACTTGGCGGGATTTAGCCTCATGGAATGTTCCCGGAGTCTATTGAAGAACTTCCTTAAATCCGTGAAGTGCTGCCCGTCTGACCCTTTCGAGTGAATAATCATATCATCCACGTACACTTCAATCTCCTTGTGGATCATACCATGAAACAGGGTGGTGACGGCCCTCTGGTAGGTAGCCCCAACATTTTTCAACCCAAATGGCATCACAGTGTAACAATAAGTGCCCCAAGGAGTGGTGAATGCCGTTTTGTCTTGATCTTCTTCGGCCATCTTAATCTGGTTATAACCCGCAAAACCGTCGACCAAAGACTTGACCTCGTAGTTCGCCGTTGCATCTACCAGCATATCAATGTTGGGCAAAGGGAAGTCATCTTTGGGACTGGCTTTGTTAAGATCTCGAAAGTCTACGCAAACTCGGACCTTCCCATTCGCTTTTGTGACCGTAACTATGTTCGCCAGCCAAGTTAGGTATTCAATCACCTTTATAAATCCCACCCGTAGGAGTTTCTCAATTTCTTCTTTCACCTGCAAGGACCACTCCGGTTTTATCCGCCTCAACTTCTGCTTTATTGGCTTAATCTCTGGATCCAGGGGTATCCGGTGCTCTACGATAGAAGTATCCAGCCCCGGCATATCTTTGTAAGACCAAGCAAAGACGTCCATAAATTCTTTAAGCAATTCAACCAGGGCAACCCGCTCATCTCCGGAGAAGAAACTGCCAATCTGTGTTTCTTTGGGTTCTTCGGCTGTTCCCAGGTTCACTGTTGTCAATACCTCATCGGCAGCTTGGGCCCGGTTTCCTTTTGTTCGCAAACCTGCTTTGAATTATCTTCTAAAATTTGGTCATCTATTAAGTCTGCATTATCTTCAATTGAATCTGGCTTAGTTATTTTTAAATCTTGATGATTAACTTTAGTTAAGCGTTCAATTGTTAGATTGGCAATCACGGGATACTCAGAAAGGTCGACCATTTTATTCAAAGCATAAGGAAAAATAGTGTTTACAACTCGAAGATGGTCTTCTGTCGTGAGGACATCGGACCGATCGGAAGACTCAAATTCAATTACAAGGGACTCTGAGGACTGACTCAGGACATGGGGAACAAATTTAGACTCAGGGGGACAAGGACGAGGTTTGAGCCAAAGCTTTCCAATCATAGTCTCCCTGTCTGCAACTGGTCCCTGAAATTAAGTCCAGTTCTGTAGCGGCCCCTCTGCGACGGTCTTCAAACTACTCAGATCTGCAACTGGTCCCTTTTCAAACTCCAACATGGCTATCACCTCGCTATCGGAGGAAAAGTCAATCAAATCTCCGAGATCTTCAACAAGAACAAACTTTTCTGCAGGCAACTTCTCTGTAGGCACACCACTTTCGGATTCTGACAGCCCCTGATTCTCAAACAATTCTGCCAATTCACCATCAATATCTATAGGATCTGCACCACGAATCTTGTGCACAACGGGTTCATCCATGGCAAGCTTATCAAACCGGTTCACATAATCGGGTCCCCAGACATGATAGTTGTTTTCATAAGTAGCAGTGGCACCTGGCCTTCTAGGCATACTCACAAGCATTTCCTTCACAGGGTTTTGATTGCCGGCAAACCTCCGAATCGTTTTCAGTTTTTCTCCCACTTGGCTCAGTTTCGGCTCTGGGCAAACAAACATTTCTCCATCCTCTTTGACAAAGTGTTGATTCAAAGACCAACTGTACGGGCGCATCTCAGGCCTTTTGTACCTCTTACCAGCAGCTGAGGTCATCTTTTCTTTAAACGTTTCATTCTTATCGTACGCTTTGTCTTCCTTCGTCATTACGTACCCTAGGCCCCACCTATTCCTCTTGGCTTCTGGTACCACAAGCTGACACGATCCCCGTTGACGTTTTCCCAGCCCCAGACCAGGGATATAGTTCATGCCTCTCATCATTTTTAGCACAGGAGGGATCTTGTCGGAGGAGGTTGTCAAGTCTATGGTGCAGACCTGTCCTTTAGGCTTCTCAATAGTAAAACCACTAAGCATCAAGTTTTCCTGGTCAAGTTTAATTTCCATCACCGGCAAGGTATTAATGCTGGTTTCCCCAATCGTAACGCTATCACCATAAATGGTCGTCAGGACTCCGTCTAGCACAAACTTTAGACATTGGTGGAGAGTAGAGGCTACGGCTCCGATTTCATGGATCCATGGTCTGCCCAATAGCGCTGAGAATGTAACCGGAATATCAATAACTTGGAAATATACCATCATCTCTTTACCCCCAAACATCAAATTTAGAGAGACTATTCCCAACACTGCCCGAGACGTGGAATCGTAGGATTTTATGGTTTGATTGGACGGTTTAAGATTCTGCGCATTAATGTCTAACATACTCATCATTTTAGCCGAGAGCACATTCATAGCCGACCCATTGTCCACCAAGACATGGGGAATCTGCCGTCCTTCCAGGGGTACTGTGATGTGTAGGGACTCATTATGCTTCGCACCATAAGCAGGCAGGTCAAGATCTGTAAAAGTAATGATGTTTCCATACTGCGCAGTTCCAATTAGCTGACAAGCTTCGTCTGGGGTGGCATTGACAGATACTTTTGTTTTTGCCAAAGCTTCTTCTAATTTCAGTTTGTGAGGGTAGGAGGACGTGAGTAAAGACCATAAGGAGATGTCACCTTGGGTTCTCTTCAGTTGTGTCAAGATTGGATCTTCCTGAACTTCTTCATCTCTTGTTGATCTGTAAGGGTTCTGAGAGGACTGGGGATTTGCAACTTCTTTACCTTTCCCGGATGGATCTGAATTCACTCCCAACATCCTTCCTGACCGAGTCAACAAATTAACTTCTTGATTTTTCTCAATCACAAAATCTTCACTGGCCTCCTTGAGCTCTGCTAGCGAAATCGGGACAGGACGAGTACTGTAAGGCCAGGCCGCTTGCCTTATCTCATTTATGGATAATGGAGCCTCTACATTAGCCGCTATTCTGAGTTCCTCTAGAGAAATTGGGGAATCTCTAGGAACTATGGAGGATATAGTGTTGGCAATCACATTTTCTTCATAATCGTCATAATCAGCAGTATTGTTCAAACCATAAATATCATCAAGATACAAAACATAACATAAATTATCTTTCATTTCACCAGAAAATGGGGTTACATCAGTCACAATCTCATTACAACCAGCACTATCACTTTCATCTATCGACTTCCCAAATTCTATTACATTAACAAAATAGTCCTGGCCAAAATCCATGAGGTTCACGGTGTTGTTAGGCAGCGGGTTGCTGACGACATTAGGCCGAGGGGACTTCTCAATTTTCTTCTCATCTACAAGCTCTTGAATGATTCTTTTGAGAGTGAAGCACGTATTGGTGGTGTGCCCTGGGAATTGGTGGAACCGACAATACTTGCTTGTATCAAGGTTAGGATTGGGAATAGCAGGCTTGTAATTTTCCAGTGGCTTTATCATACCCGTCCTGAGCAATCCGTTGTAGACCTCCTCTGTAGTCATACCCAAGTCATCAAACTGTCTCTGTTGCCTTGGCTGGAATCTTCCACCATTTGGACCGTTATTACCCCCTCTTTGCAGGTTGTTAACAGCGTTATCTTTAACTATTTCTCTCCCCTTTGGTGCCATGGCGGAGACTGGGTTTGCTGTCCGGTATCTGAAACCTCCACTACCACTGTTTCCACTAGCATTCACATTCGGGGTTTGATTAAACAATCTATTTTCACTTCTAGCTCCCATCCCGACCATCTCTCGCAAGTCAGGATACCAACCTTTCCCGATGGCTTCCCTGAGTACTGGCTTCACACACGACAAGAAAATATCTTTTTGGTCCTGTAGGGGAATGGGCTCCGATAGCTCATTAAGCTTAGCGTTCCAACGCTTGTAAAAATCTGTAATTGATTCATCAGCCTTCTGGATAGTCCCCACCAAATCATCCCGAGTAGTACGCCATTCTAAGTTGCCTCTGTACTTCTCCAAAAAGGTCTCCGTAATCTGGCTCCAAGTAGAGCGGCATTCTTGTTTCAGGGCCAAAAACCATGTGAGAGCTGGTCCTTTCAGAGTCAAATGAAAGTGGGAGGCCATGAATTCGGGCGTGCAGCCCATCATTCCCATAGTCATTACATAAGTATCCACATGCGTTTTCGGACAAGCAGTACCATCGAAGTCCATTTTCGGCATCTTGAATTTGTGAGGCAAAGGCGTTACTTGGGCTGGATCCACCACTCTGAGACCGCTAGAACCTACAGTCAGTTTGTCTATCTGTTGCTGCATCTGCTTCAACAAGGCCGTCACTTCTGGGGTTAAACCGGGAATTTGGGGAATAGCGGGAGCTATTGTTGAAGACGGCACGGGGAAATCTGAATTGGGCCCAACGGGCAAAGCAGCTGGTGGGAGACCGAGAGTACTGGGGATACTAATATTACTGTCCAACAAACTAACAGAGCTGGGAATTCTGTTCCCGTATATATCATAGCCATTAAAGCTGCATCTTTGGGGTTTAGGAGCTATCTTGCGCCCGACCTACGAATTGACCGAGAGAAGAAAATCATGTCTTGACACATGGAGCTGAATACGGAGTGGAACCGTAAAGATCTTTGAGTAAGGGTAGAACACACTTTGCAGTGAGGAAAAGCTTGCCTTGGAGCTGGGACTGCTGATACCTCGGACCACCGTCTTGGCAAATCTGATTCCCCGAAAGTCGATACTGACCACTCTGCTGCACATGATACTGACCACCCTGATAGCCATCGGAATACACACTGAACTGGGGTTGGGAATAAGTGACTTGGGCCCGAGACCCATGCGGAACTGCGGCATCGGGGCATTGGGAGCCGGAGAGGAAGTGAGATCAATGAAGTTCTTGGATGACCACCACTCTTGCTAGGACCTTCTTGAGCCACCTGGTTATATGCTTGGGAAGAAGGGGAGGAAACTTTCCTTGGACATTCATGATCAATCCACGGAGACGGCATTTGCTCGGGCGCGGGACATAGCTTGTGGGAGGAGGCATGGCATTGTGGCGAGTGGAGCGAGTGGACAGGAGAAACAGGTCCAATATCGTTATTGCCCTCTTCAGTAATTTCTTCATATGAACCGTCTTCTCTACGGAGCACCGCTATTCCCCGGGCCCTCATGGCCTCAACAAAGCGGTTATGAGCTTCCTCTTCTCGGATTTTGGCATTCTGAGCTGACAAACGGGCCTCACGCTCCCGGGTCAAAGCGGTTTCTAAATTCATCCTCAACTCGTCCGTAGACAAATCATTCAAGCTTGGCTGACTCATCGGACCTGACCCTCCAGCAGATTGAGCGGCGAACACATCTCCATTCCCTGCCATTTCTGATTCTGCACTGACTAAAGCTTCGAAAACTGCTAGGACTTCTTTGACCACCCGAACTAAATGAGCTCCCGGTACAGATGATCGACTCCAACTCTCCGTAGCCTGCAGGGGTATATATATATATGGGTTTATGAGGTAGGGAAAGAAGAGGAAATACGGGAGAGGGAGAAGAAACGAAGAGAACAGACTCGCGCAAACAATTTATTTATCTTTAAGTATAAATCGGTAGTTTAAATCCTAAGAACGGTTGGGAAAGGCTAATCCTTTATTTACACAAACTATAACTTGGGGAAACCTAGGGATGCAACGTTCAAATTACACTAAATGTTTTGCATTTGAAATTAATAATAAGTAATGTTACCTAAACAAAACCTCACACGACGTGGGATGGACGAGTAGCCCCAATTTCTAGGGAAATTTGGGCAGCATAACGGGTATTCTCGGGGAATTTCCAAGAAAAAACCGGCATGACCTCTCGTCGGTGCATGGTGACAATGCGGCATGATCTCTCGTTTAAGACACGTCACGGGAGCGACATGTCCTTACGCGAAACCATGTTGCATTGGCAACATGCCCACACGGTGCGGGGTTTTGAGGAAGGTAAAAAGACTTATTGGAAATTTCAAAAACAACTCATTTTGGTGTAGTTAAAACGTTGTATCAAAAAACCAACCGTGGGTAAGGTTTTGAGTGTGGTGCCACCTAAACGCACTAGGGGGATGGGTTTGACATTAGGCGCTCAAACGTAGGCGAATATTATCACCGTCCGCGATGCCGTCCGTCGCACCCGAGGGTTCTAAAGCTACGTGACGTAGTGTGCGGATGACTATATTCCTTTATTTACAAAAAAAAATAGAATTTTTTTTTATTTGTTTTATTTATTAAGAAAAAAGAAACACACACACTCTCTCAGGGAAGAAAAAAGGAACAACAGTCAGCTGAGCAATCTTCCTCTTGATTCAAGGGACTGCCCTCAAACCAGAACCTGAAACCTGTCCAGTGACTACTCTTGTCGCGTGACACAGGACAACAAGGGACAAATATGTCGCACGACTAAGAGAGTCACCAAACCAGACCTCTGCAAAACTGAGGTTAGCCCCTGCCTCTCCTTGGCAAGGGATGCAACAAACCAGAAAAGCCACATATATAAAAAAAAACCACAAACAACACACAATTGGTCTACAAATTGTAAGATCTCATAAAATGCATGTATCGCACGTGATTATCAAGGATGCACATAGAATGAACGCATTGGATGTTTAAACGAACGAAAGCATGACCCTCTTAGTTTTTTTTTGAAAAAACAGGTTTTCAAAAAGCAAGTCCCCAGCAGAGTCGCCACTGAATGCGCGCTCGCCCGAGAATGAGAAATTATGGAAAAAGGAGTCGCCCACGCCATGATTTTAGAGGTGCACTTTGAAAAACCTTTTTGACAGAGAAAATGGGTTCGGGGGTCAGGTTACATGTTGGGAAGAACTGAGAGTTCACCCAACACGCCTCGTCCGTAGACGAGTCTTTCTAATTTAGACATCCAAGTAATTCAAGACAATGTGCAAACGATGATAATTGGCAAATGCGATAAACGTGGATTTTATTGAATAAGCAAGATCATTATAACTTGTAGACCAATTGTCTGGGAGGCCACATCCCTTTACAATATAAGAACAGATTACAAAACAAACAGGTCCTCTGCAAAGGATCATTTCTGTCGCGTGACATAGGACTCCCTTGCCCAAACATGTCGCGTGACATCAATGGTCACCTTGCAGAGGCTCACAACTAATTAGATCACAGAACTTCTAGATGAACACAAAATTACTATTAAGACCAGATCTAAGCATTAAACGGCATGAACACTTTATTGAATGCTAAAATAAACAACTAAAACAAATTACAAATGAAATATGGTCCCTGCAGATGGTCACGACATGTCGCGTGACACAGGACTCCTCATGTCCACATGTGTCGCGTGACATAAGGTTACCATCTACAGGTACCTCACAAACTAAGATGCAGATCCAATAGATTCACAACAATTCTACCAAAACTAATAAGAACAACATGAATTAGATGCGAATTGATCAAAGGAGTGTGGATATGGGAGATCCACACTCCCTTGACATCCAAATTGCCCATCTAAGTAAATCACATCATAAGCAAGCAATTGGATCCAAGTATAAACGATTTAAACAGAGAGATTGTAGTTGCCACTTGATAATCTGAGGCAGATGGAGCCTGATTATCAAGTGGAGAAGAAGGAAGAACAAAATAGACAAGTAGATGAGAGAGAGTTACCCTTGTAGTCCTCAACTCTTACACCAAGTTAGGTGTAGGAGTCTTCAATTCAACTTCTGACTTGGAGATCTAAGCACAAACTGAGGGCTCGATTGGAGTATCTGAAGTGTATGTGGTGGAGAAGGAGAGGAAATGGGTTGAAGAGAGAGGAGAGGTGAGGGAATTGGTAGGGAATTAGGTGGTTTTGGTGAGGGAGAAGGAGAGAGAGAGTTTCTGGATGAATTTTGGCAGAGTGACTTTGGGAGGTTCAAATTCGGATGCAAAACTGAGAGGGGTAGGGTCTTATTTATAGCTGCAGTCCATGGTAGCCTTGTGTCGCACGACGTAACGTAACCACTTTCCATGCCTCGACTTGTCGCGTGACACAAGGTGACCATAACCGTTTTTGGCGCCAAATCTGGTTCTGGAACCTTCTTGGTTAATTCCTAAAAAGTCCAAAACAGATTTATTCCTTTTAGGTCCCTTAGCCTGAGCAAAGTACAAAAAAGTACTTCCTTCGCGAGAAACTTATGAAATGTTTCCGGAAGTCTCGGGATGGACCGGGAATTTACCAAAACGCCCCTAAGTGCAATTTTATCATTTTAAAATGCATCTGAAAAGGTCGCGAATTGGATTGGCGTACTTACAGAAACTGAAAAACTGAAGCAGTTTATCTAAGCGGCTTCAAAACCAAGTGAAATCCAAAATTCAAGAAAAAGTTCAAAATTTTCTAAGTATGGAAAAACACTATTCAGGAATCAAGGTATCCAAAACATAAGAAATTTCATGAAAAACTTATGAACTTCATGAAGAACACGAAGAACAATCATGAACACCAAGAACAGAGAGAATCAAAAACTTAACCAAAATCAACACAAAGCATATCAAAATGATCCTAACAAGTTGTAGACTAATAATATATCATCAAAATAAAAACTTTAAGTCAGAATCACCAAGAATCATCAAGAACACAGAAATGGATTTCGAAGAACATAAACTAAAAATCATCAAATCAGTATCCAAGGCATGGATTGATCATGAAATAAACTGTATATATTGAATCCATGCATGAATCCGAACAAAACCCAACAAAAATCATCAAAAATGAGTGAGAAATAAGAACAAAATCATCAAAAATGATATTAAGGAACACGAAAGGGTTTTCAGTTCATCAATGGCAGATTCTGAAGAATTTTAAAGATTAAGGGTTAGGAATGTTACCATATCAAGAATGGGCTTCTTGGGTGCCCTAGCTACTGTAGAGGCTCTTTGTCTTTTTGAAGTAGAAGTCATTTTAGTTTGAAGGTTTGAAAATGGAGGTTTTTGTAGAGAGAGAAGTAGAAGTTGGTAGAAAGAAAGTACAAGTGCAGAGGGTTTGGCAGAGAGAAAGGTTAGAAATTTCACCAAACTAGTTTATATAGATGAAGGGGTGCATACAGTTGCTTCCAAAGGAAATGATTGAAATGGCTAACTGTTGTACCCTTTCACCTTCTGCACTCTAATCCATGACGGCTGACATGAAGGATTTTTAATGTTCGGTCCCCTTTGCATTAAATGCATTTAAATTTTGAAATATTGTGGGAAAACATTTGCAAATATACCCTTATGTCAATAATAAGGACTAAAAAAATAAATAAAAGGGATTTGAACAGATTTTTTTTAATAAATAAAGAAAAGACATAAACAGAAGTTACTCTAATGTTGAAACGCAGTTTGGATCAAGCGGTCAAGCTGCATCAAGCGGTTTGGCATAGGCGGTTGGATGCAAGCGGTCTTGACAGCAGGCAGTTTGATGCACGCGGTTTCAACAAGGGAGGTTTGAATCCTCAACAAGAATTTCAACCTATACTCAACACACAAGTTAGAAAATAAAAAGTATGGAATCATTTAAGTTCAAGCATACTCATTTCTCCTCTGAGGAAGGAAAACCTCTTGGAGTCCAGAGCTTTGGTGAGGATATCAGCAATCTGGTTGTCTGTCCCCACATACTCTAAATGGATATTCCTCTTCTCCACATGGTCTTTGAGGAAATGATACTTGATATCTATATGCTTAGTCTTGGAATGCATGACAGGGTTGTTGGAGACTGAAATTGTTGAAGTGTTGTCACACATGATAGGGCAATTTCCTTCTTCAATTCCATAGTCCACCAACTGCTGCTTCTTCCTAAGGATTTGACAGCAACAACTTCCAAAGGCAATATATATACTCGGCCTGCGTGGTAGACACTGGAAACCGATGCTTGCTTCTTCTTGGCCCAAGCAACTAGTCTCGATCGAGGAAATGACAAGTACCACTAGTGCTTTTCCTGTCAATAGTGCAAGTGCATAATGCTGATCTGAATATCCTACAAGATCGAAGTTCGAATCTTTGGAATACCAAAGTCCAAGGTTAGTGGTTCCCGAGATAAATAGCGGATTATACGCTTGGCAATTAAATGTGCTTCTCTAGGATGCGCTTGATAGCGTGCACATACACGAGACACTAAACATGATATCGGGCCTACTAGCAGTCAAATAAAGTAATGAGCCGATCATACCTCGATATAGGGTTTGATCAACCTTCTTACCTTTTAGATCTTTATCTAGCTTATTGTCGGTGGCCATTGGAGTATCATATGCTTTAGCATTTTCTAATCCAAACTTCTTTATTAACTTCTTGGTGTATTTGGCTTGGCTGAGGAAAATACCTTCTTCGCATTGCTTGATTTGAAGCCCGAGGAAGAATGTTAACTCTCCCATCATGCTCATCTCAAACTTGCTTTTCATTAGCTTTTCGAAACGCTTACAAAGTAACTCATTAGTAGAACCAAAAATGATATCATCAACATATATTTGAATAAGTAAAGTATGATCATTGTATTTGGCAATAAAAAGATTTGTATCGATTTTACCACGTTTAAATCCTTTTTCTAGTAAAAATTTAGAAAGAGTCTCATACCATGCTCTTGGAGCTTGCTTAAGTCCATACAAAGCCTTCTGGAGTTTGTAGACATGATTTGGAAATTTAGAGTCTTCAAATCCAGGTGGTTGGGCAACATACACGGTCTCTTGCAGTTCACTGTTGAGGAAAGCACTCTTCACGTCCATTTAATATAACTTGAAACGCTTGAAAGAGGCGTAGGCTAAGAAGATTCTGATAGCTTCCAATCTTGCAACTGGAGCAAAGGTTTCATCATAATCGATTCCTTCTTCTTGCCTATATCCTTGTGCAACCAACCTTGCTTTATTCCTTGTGATGCTTCCATTCTCATCCATCTTATTCCTAAACACTCTCTTAGTTCCTATCACTCCTTGATCTTGAGGTCTAGGCACCAATGTCCAGACCTTGTATCTTTCAAACTGGTTGAATTCTTCTTGCATAGCAACGACCCAACTGGAATCTTGGAGTGCTTCATCAATCTTCTTGGGTTCAACTTGAGATATAAAGGAAGTATGCTCATCATAGTTTGATCTCCTTATTTGAACACTGGAAAACAGATCACCAATCACATTAGAGAGAGGGTGACTACTGATTTCACAAACCTCCGGGGGTAAGTCTGGTTGGACTGAGGTTTGCTGAAGATCTTCAATTGGAACATTGTTAGATCCTTCAGCAAAGTCATGGAAGGTAAGTTGACGAAGAGGTTCAATAAGCTGGATGGGGGAATTCTCAACATCTTCTTCCCTTGGAGTTGCATCTGGAGAGGGAACTTCAGGTGCGGTTTCAAAAGTGCGGTTTGAGGGAATTTCAGTTGAGGGTGCTGGATTTTGTGGTTGAGGTTCAGGTGCGGTTCTAGATGGTTCACCTGTTTCATTATGCTCAGCAAAATCAGCAACATTTGGAGCCAAATGTGGCTCAAGGAGAGAATGCTCATCGAATGTAATATGGACAGACTCAACTATCTTTAAACTAGTTTTATTAAAAACATGAAAAGCTTTTGAATGTTTGGCATACCCAACAAAAATACCTTCATCGGCCTTGGCTTCGAATTTACCTCTATTTTCTCTTCTGTTGTAGAGGATAAAGCATTTACAGCCAAAGATCTTGAAGAATGCAATGTTGGGGGTTCTTCCTCTCCATATCTCATATGGAGTCTTGTTATAGGTTTTGTTGATGAGGGAGCGGTTCTGAATGAAGCATGCTGTGTTGATTGCTTCAGCCCAGAAATACTGAGGCAGCTTTGCTTCAGATATCATTGTCTTTCTAGCCTCAATCAACGTCCTGTTCTTTCTTTCCACAACTCCATTTTGTTGTGGAACACCAGCTGCGGAGAAATTGTGATCAATCCCATGGTCATCACAATACTGACCAACACCGTTGTTCTTAAATTTTGTTCCATTATCCGATCGAACACTAACGATGTCGTCTTCTTTTTGAGTTTGAAGCCGCCTAAAGAGTGCGGTTAAGATGTCATAGCAATCGTCCTTAGAAATCATCATCTCAACCCAAGTATACTTGAATAATCATCCACCACCACTAAAGTATATCTACTTCCTCCAATGCTGGCAGTGGTTACGGGTCCAAACAAATCTATGTGAAGCAGTTGTAAGCATCTTGCAGTTGATGGAGCGGTCTTGCTGGTGAAAGACGACGCGGATTGCTTACCAAGCTGGCATGCACTGCATTTCTCAGGATGGTGGTCAGCCACTTTGGGTAAACCACGAACGAGGTTTTCCCTTCCAATCTTTGCTAGATACTTGAAGTTCAAGTGGCTCAACCTCTTGTGCCATAGCCAACTATTTTTGCTCACATTTTTGGCTACAAAACAGAGATTAGTAATACTACATGCATAATCTAGATCAATAATGTAAATATTACTCTTACAAATCCCTGTGAGTAGGGTGACTCCGGAAATGCTATCTTTGATAAAGCAGTTTGATGACGTGAAGTTGCAAAGCATTCCTTTGTCGCAGAATTTAGAAATTGAAAGGAGGTTGTGCTTGAGTCCTTCAACAAGAGAAACCTTCTCAATTGTTAGGTTTCCTCTCCTTATTACACCATACCCAATGGTCTTGCCTTTGTTGTTATCACCAAAGGTTACAGACGGACCACTTGCTTCAATGACATCTTCAAGTAATGATCTATCTCCAGTCATATGTCTTGAGCAGCCACTGTCAAGATACCATTCATTATCCTTGGAGTGACCAGTCATTAAGCAGATGACCTGAAATGTAAACATTAAGAACGAGGTCCCCCTTTATTCCTTGGGTCGTGAAGTTAGCAACCTTTAACGACCCACACCTGTTTGACAGAAGGAGGTTACTCTTCCTGGCATTGGATGTGAACCGCAAAAGGCATTCTACAGCCTTGTGACCTAAACCATCACACACAGAGCATTTATAAAAGCAACAAGTATCATGAGGTTTTACTAACTCCTTACTTTTCTTAGGAGCTGCATGTGGTTTAGAAGGAGCGGTTTTAGCTTTGACAAAGGGAACTGGCTTTGGTTTGACCGCGTATTTTCTAGGAATGCTCTTCTTGCTTTTGAAGGCAGGAAGAGCGGTCGAAGAAGAAGGGCAGTCAGTGAAATTACTCGAGATTTTTCGCGTGGGGGCGCGAAAAAGGGGATTGTCTTTCGCGGAGGGTTGGTGTCTGAGACCTCGCTTTTTGGGAAGGAGAGGAGTCGCCACGCGGATTTTGTATTTTGAGCCCAAACGTTGAGAAACGGCTTTTGGTTGAAAATGGTGTCATTTTTATTGGTAGCAAAAACTTAGGAAAAGGCTTTGAAAATGGGGTGTCATTTTTATTGGTAGCAAAAACGAGTAAAAAGATTTTTAGTACCAGAGATTGTTAGGTTCGGAGGTCACTTTACGTTTCGGGAAGAGTATATTGAGATCACCCGAAACGCCTCGTATGACGAGTCTTTCTACCTTTCTCGAAATCGTGTGCGTGTGTGTGTGTGTTTACATTTTGAAATGGGGGCTTGAATGACAAGCTTAATCTTGGTTTAAATGTCAAACGTTGATTATGGTTCTGTTTGAAAAGGCGAGCGTTTGAATGACAAACGTCGGTTTTGGAAGTTTTAGGAAAAGTAGCGCGAATGCTGATTTTAACTATTTATCTTAAGTGTCAAATGTTGACTTTTAAGAAAAGAGCGTTTGAATGTCAAACGTCGGATTTTGAGTTTGAAGATGATCGTTTGGATGCCAAACGTCATTTCGCGCGTTTTGAAAGAGAGTTCAAATGTCGAACTCCGGTTTTGAACCGGGTATGTCATTGTTAGCATTTTTACGGGAAAAAAGCATTAAATGATTTGAGTGTCAAATGGCAGCTTTTAAGTTTGAAGATGAGCGTTTGGATGTCAAATGTCATTTCGCGCGTTTTGAAATAGAGTTCGAATGTCGAACTCCGGTTTTGAACCGGGCATTACATTGTTAGCATTTTTATGGGAAAAAGGCATTAAATGATATGCGATCAACGAATCGGGTTGCGACTCAGACTTTGATAAATAAATACAATCACGATCCAAACGGTTCGGACTTGTAAATGACAGTATTTAAAGTGCGGTATCGACGGAATCAAATGACCCGGAATTGTAAAGTACGATCAACAGAAATTGTAAAGTTGCGTAAATGTAAATGACGTTCGACGGATCAAACGATCCAAAATTTGTAAATGACATGAAAGTAAATGACGATCGACTGATCAAACGATTCGGAATTGTAAATGACATAAAAGTAAACGGAACGGGGACGGAATGCCATTTTAAACCGAGATTACTTCTCTTATGGGAAGAGAAGAGGATCAGGGACTAAAACGTATCGGACCCCATTTAGACGATGACGTCTACATTTCAACAACGTCGTTCGAAACGGTTGTAGCGACTGGCGCGTAAACTGAGACGGAACGAGAGTTTAAAGAGAAAGGGAGCTACCTATGGCTAGGGTCTGCTCCTTTGGCTCCGTGGGCGTATACGGGATACGAAAATAAGTTTGGAATGTTGTTTCGATGTGGCGGGGGTTGTATTCGATCGAAATATGAAGTTTTTATGCAAAACGAGGTAAAACGGGGCTCGGGAGGGGTGAGAACCAGTTTAGGCCGTGGCTTTTGGGTGAAAGGGAGTAATTTTTGTTGTTCTAAATGGCTTTGACAGCCTCTGTATTTATAGGTGAAATTTCATGATGAGTCCGGACGGACTGATGGTGAAACCCAGGGGGTTTTGTGAAACTTTGGAAATTGGAGGGACTTGCTGGCAATTCTAGATTGTCTGCAAATGAGTCTGGCCGGACTGAGACTGTATACCAGGGGTATTTTAGTCTTTTCTCATTGATTTTTGATTGATGTTAACGAGGGAGCTGTGGCATGCACGCCACGTGTCCCATGACTCACCAAGTTTGTGGGAGTTTGTGCCATTATCCCCGATTTTGTCCATTTTTAAAATAACTGTCCGGAAAATGTCCGAAACGCCCCCGAAAAGTGCGTTTTTCAGGGAAAGCCGTACTTTTACGTGCAAAGACGTGTGTTGAGTATGCTTCGATGTTGGGATGCACGGGGCAGTCCCGAGACATCTCGTTGGCTTGGAAACGGGAGCTTAATGGGTTCCGGTTAACCTGGAGCGGGCCAGTTAACGGATTTCGGTTAACTTCTAACTGATTTTGGCGATCCAGATTTGGGTACTTACAGTTAGCCCCTCAGTGACGTCACTTCCGAAGGAAGTGGGGTCGTTGAAAAAAGATAAGGATCCAAATCAGGGGATGCCTTACTTTGAAAGAGACCTGGACGGTCAGCTGGCTGGACCCTTAGCGAAAAGGATTCCTACGTATCCCGAGCGGGAATCAAGCCGATCATAGTTCGTAGGTGCAAGGAGCCGCGCGTGGGGACCTTGACCTGAGCGAGACTGTTGGGAGGCGTCTAAACCTGAATGAGACCACTACGAGGTACCTGGACCTGAATGGAGACTATTGTGAGGCGTCTGACCCTGGGATGGAGACTATTGTGAGGCGTCTGAACCTGGGATTTCTGAAACCTTCAAGGGCGTGTGGCACCTCAGACCGAAGTTGCTGGAACATACAAGGGCATGTGGCGCCTCAGATCGGAGTTGCTGAAACATACGAGGGCATGTGGCGCCTCAGACCGGAGTTGCTGGACATACGAGGGCGTGTGGTGCCTCAAACCGGAGTTGCTGATACTTACGAGGGCTTGTGGCGCCTCAAACCGAAGTTGCTGATACTTACGAGGGCGTGTGGTGCCTCAGACCGGATTTGATGAAACATACGAGGCCGTGTGGCGCCTCTGACCGGAGTTGATGAAACATATGAGGGCGTGTGGCGCCTCAGACCGGAGTTGCGAGGATACGTTTATCATGAGATGAAGGTGTTTGTGCCTTGAGTGGCTGGACTTACGATGATGGCCAGGTTTATCCTGCTGGAGATGGGGTGGCAATGATGGGAATGGTTGTGTTAAACTGGCGTTATTAACAACACGGAAGGATTGACGTTCTAACGACGGGGTTAGGAACGGGATGTGGTCTCGGGAGAGACTGACACATTGCTGGGGAAAAGCATCCAGAGTTCTGATGGGGTCAGTTAGGAACTGAGGGGGTTGATTGTCATTTCTTCTTAGACGGGTGGTCTTAGGATCCTGCTGGGGAGGAATGTTCGGGCTTACCTTGATGGCCGAAGAGGGATTGTTGTGCGGGCTTACCTTGATGGCCGCTGAGGTGGGACGATCGGGCTTACGACTGGCGGCCAGGGAAGTGAACGATGGTGAAAACCAATAGAAATATTGACGTCGAGAGACGGAATTGTGACCTGTCGTCCGAAGACTGGACTGAGCGTTTGAATGTCAAACGTCGGTTTGGGGCTGGAATGAGCGTTTGAATGTCAAACGTCAACTTGGGATGGAAATGAGCGTTTGAATGTCAAACGTCAACTTGGGATGGAAATGAGCGTTTGAATGTCAAACGTCAACCTGAGATGTAAATGAGCGTTTGAATGTCAAACGTCAACTTGGGATGGAAATGAGCGTTTGAATGTCAAATGTCAACTGGGGATTGAGAATTTAACGTCTGGAGACGAAATGTTAGTGAAAACTAACTGGGAATTTAACTTCTGGAGATGAGCGTTAGTGAAAACTAACTGGGAATTTAACGTCTGGAGACGAGCGTTAGTGAAAACTAACTGAGAATTGATCCTCGGGGGATGGGGTGTTAGAAAGGTCTAACTTGGGGGAAATTTTACACTTTTGGGGGCCCAAAGGGGTAAAATTGAAACTGCGAGAAGTTGAGGGGCCAAAGTGGCAAGGAATCTTTCTGCTACAGAAAGAGTCCGGCCGGACTGAACCTGAAGTTGACCAGGTTCATTTCAGCTCCGAGGCCGAGGCAGAATTGGATCATTCTTCCATTAATTCCGACGAGAAGGAGAGAAAAGAGAGAATAAAACTCTTCCCATATTGTGAGTTTTGCTCAAATTCGCAAGGGAAAATCGACATGGAGGGTGATTTGGGACCAATGGCTCGTCATGGAAGGACCGATAACGAGAGAACGAGGTTGGTGCGGACCATTCAGACCACCGTTCTTCCATTGAATCCGACGGAGTTCTACCCGGCTCGGGAGACTCACAAATCCAAAGGAGGGATCGAAAGACAGGTAAACTTCCTTCAAATTCCATTAATTTTAAGAATGTGCATTCTTTAAATGTTAGGAATTTGACTAGAAATGAGTTAGGGATTTTGGTGCTCGGATTGAGCTTTTGACTTTGCTATGCGCCTTTGTCGAAATTGACTAGAGTGTAGTTCAATTGACACTATGGGTAGATGACATAAAAATTTTGGGTTGCAAAATTCCATGCCTAGATGTGTTTTCCGAATTTAAAGTATGTTTAAATCGGGACGGAGTAAATTTTCGAAATGTTCGAAAGGATTTGAAAGTTCCGAATTCGACGGAGTTTTCGAAAGGTTTTGAAAGTTCCGGATTCGACGGAGTTTTCGAAATGTTTTGAAAGTTCCGGATTCGACGGAGTTTTCGAAATATTTTGAAAGTTCCGGATTCGACGGAGTTTTCGAAATGTTTTGAAAGTTTCGGATTCAACGGAGTTTTCGAAAGGTTTTGAAAGTTCCGAATACGAAGGAGTTTTCGAAAGGTTTTGAAATATTGGACCATTAATACTCCAACCGGGATGGAAGTATTTTAGGAACAAATGAGAACTGTATCTGCGTTGCATCGTTTTGACATGCGTTCGTGCACTCTGTTGATGTCGCTTCTGTACTTAACGTATTCTTGCCTTGTTCACCTGCAGGGGCGAGGGACAGTTGACGTTCACAACCTGAAGAGTCGGGGAGCCTTCGAGGCAGTTCGAGCGCTGTGGGAGATACTCCCGGACAAGGCTCGGGACGGAGAGAGGAGTCCACGGCAGCTTGTGGTTGACTCCGGTTTGGCTGGATTTATCAGCGCGGTAGCCACGGTGGCTGTGACGCAGAGAGCGAGGTTCATGTACGTAGCTCTGAGCGAGTACTAGTGGAACACGACCCACACTTTTCACTTCAAGTGGGGGGAGGCGACTGTGACTCCCACTGACTTTGCAGCGATCACTGGGTTGCCAACCTGGGGTAACGTGCTGGTGTGGGTGGATGGCTATACCCCGGGGCAGTTGTTGGAGCTGCTGGGTTTTGATATTACCGATGCCAGGGGCTTAGGTATTCGGTACAGGCCGATGGAGACCCATCTGAGGAGGGGTATTGATGCATATGGGGAGGGGTCCCCTAGGATGACCGCTGAGCATCTGGCTCGAGGGTTCCTATGGTTCGCGCTGTCAGCGACTCTGTTTCCTACTTCTGACACATCTTGTCACTTCCCTTTGCTTGGATCGCTGATTGATCTGGACGCCGTGAGGGGGTTCACATGGGGGAGGCTGGACTGGCCGAGCTCTACCACGCCTTAGACAGGTTCTCGCGGGGAGAGGAGAACACCTTGTGTTGCTTCTCATTTGCTTTGGATGTAAGTTCACATCTTTTTCTCTTCCTTGTCTCATTTCTGTACTCGTATGTATGTGCTCTGTAGCTGACATAACTTTCCATTTGCTTTACAGGTCTGGTGCTTTGAGGTATTCAGCCCACAGCGATGGGAGATTAAGGAGGCGTACCAGTCCTTGTTCCCTGCCATGTTGTCTTGGCAGAAGGAGGCGAAGAAGGCGGTGTCATCGAGGGAGGGTACTCGGCTGACATACGAGGAGGTGTCTCAGGCCCTGAGCCGAGAGTTCTCCGAGGGGTTCCAGCTGACTTGGTGGAGCCGAATTCATGTCGGTGTGGTCCAGGTTGCTAGTGAGGTCACGCGTCGGCGGAAGCTGCTGGTGGGACTTCACTGTGATGCGATGTATCTGGGGGAGAGGGTGACCCGTAAGCATGGTCCGGGGTCCCTTCCTATAGTGCCGTTAGACCCGCCTCCACACATGTAGCATCCTTTATCGATACCGATGGAGGAGTTGGAGCGGTATAGACAGGGCGTGTTCTATACCGAGTTTGTCATAGAGGGCGCCGACTATGACACTTTCTTGTGGATGAGGCTGAGGTGCCCGCAGGTGCAGCACAGGGAGGGCGAGGGCCCTGGATATCCCCAAGATCTCCCACTCCCACGTGCTAGGCTGGCGTATGAGGGGCTGGACGGTTCCCGTAGGCGGTTGGTGATCCCTATCCCGGAGGAGACGAGGCCTCGGTACAGAGTAGACCCCAATGCTTCGGTAAGTGCTTTGACTTTCTGCATTTGATAGTAGCATTCTGCAAATGTCGCATCTGTACTGTCTGTTGGTCTTTTGATGACTTTCCTGGTTTGCAGGTGTCTGGCCGTACGTACAACAAGGCTGTGAGGCAGTTGGACGGGTGGGCCAACTATGCTAGGAGGCTCGTGGAGTTCCTGCGGTGCAATTCCCGGAGGAGTGCGGCTGTATATGAGCCGAGGCCGTCTAGGCCGAGAGGTTCGTCTGCCTCCACGACTGGTGGAGCGGACTTTGCGCAGGGATTTGGCCAGTTCTCGGGCGGAACGGCGGGGTTCAGAGCTCTTCCTTCTTCGTACTCGAGGCACGAGCAAGGAGAGTCTTCGAGTTCGCAGGCGCAGAGGCGGCCTTTCGCGTATTCCCGCCTGGAGGAATTTGGGGATTATCTGTTCTCGACAGATCCGACTACTGCGGGGCAGTACATCGAGTGCTTGGATGACAAGCAGGACTCCGAGTAGTCCTCCTTTATTGCTTTTTTATACAAAATGTGTGTATTGTCCAGAACAATTCGACTTGTATTTGAAAAAGCGCCCTTGAGGCGGAACCTGTACTTTGCACATCTATTTATGATTACCTTCTTCTATTTTCGGCAAATAAGCAAGTAGGTTGATAAAAAAATAAAAAAACTGAAACATGCAAAAAAAAATTGAACTGGTCAAAATTTATGCATATATGCACTGATATTTAATTAATTGCACTGTTGCACGAGCCCGGGGCGGAAGTGGTGTTGGCAGTGGTGAATTGAAACCATGGGTGCACGCAGATTCAAGAAAGCATAAACAGGGCTTGGTTTGGAATTGTTTCCAATTTGAGAGCACTTGGATGCGTAGTTGACCTACTCAATCATGTAAAGAGTCTCGCTGACCGAGAATGAATTTCCGCAGAATCTTTTAAATTGCGTTTCGCCTTGCAATTTGTAAGAAACTCCGCGTTTGCTTTGATCACCACCAATTCTCTCAAATTCCTAAAGGTTTCCTTGACTTTTTTCATGGCTCCATTTCCTAAGCTATCGTCTCGGATGCAAGAGCGATACTTGGAAAATTTCCAGTCGTGCATACGGAACCACACGAGGCAAAACAAGGGGTTTTTCGAGGGTTGTTACAGGATGAAATTTGTTTGGGCTTTGAAGGAGCTCATGCCAGATTGGGATCTTTTGAGAGCTGCGGCTCGTTTTTGGGACGTACGGAGGAATATGTACAACTTTTCGTACAACGAAATCACTCCCACGTTTGAAGATTTTCGGGCCATTCTAGGAGGACCTGAGACGGAACAGCTAGTTCTTCCCTATGCGGGTGGCATATCCACTGTTGAGAAGTTAGTGTCTCTGCTTGGTATCTTGGCTGGAGAAGCATACGGGATGCTGATACGGAACACAGATTATGTCGACATTTTGGGGCTGCCCGATAGGTTTGCTGGTGTTGAGGGGAGCATTTTCGCGTGGGACGCGTTTGCTCTGTGCGCGATTGCAACTTTGTTCACATTTATGTCCCTGGGTGTGTGCCATCACAGCGTACTGGACCTGGTGAGGCAGTGCCGGAAAGGGGGAGACATCGTGCCTTTGGTTCTGGGCGAGACGTTCCCGGGCATAGTCGGATGGCGACCGGCAGCCGGTACATATGGGGAGGGAGTCCCGCTATGCTCACTATGTAGTTGAGGGAGAGGTTGCAGATGATGCCCGAGGTGCCAGTGTCTTGTGACGCTTGGTCCTTTTCTCGATGTCCTCTGGTGATAGGGGGCAATCAGCCGAACCGGAGCTCGATGGCCGCACTCCGCACGCATCACTTGCGATGGTGGGTTCCTCACTGGAAGTTACAGACTTGTCGGACCGCTCAGGAGGGTCTCTTGGTTGTCAGAGTGCCGGGGTTATCCCAGACGGCTTTCTACATTCCATCCTTGGTTTTACGATAGTACGGGCTGGAGCAGGTGCCATTGACGGGTTTGAGTCATGATGCTACCTTCGAGGTGGGATCTTTACTGATGGAAGATCCTTCGACGCTATTGCTGCTCTCGCGGTTGTGGCAATACACGTCCTTTCCTGCCAGGGTTCTCTTTCACCGGAGAGCGGGCACTGTTCTGTCTACTCAGTATCTGAACTGGTACGAAGAGTGTATAGGGGAGACACAGATGGCCATCTCGTGGAGATGGAGTGAGCTGTTGGGTGTTGATTACCTTGATAGCTCGACTTTGAAGAGGGCCAAAGCGGGGGACTAACCCTCAGAATCGTACTGGGGACGACATGGCTGACTATGAGGCCAATGCTGATCGGGAGGCCAATCAAAGCACGGTTATGATGGCTCGAAGAGAGGCGGCTCAAGATAGAGCTAGGGAAAGGGCTGCGTTGGCAGCTGCTGGTTTGACGGAGGCATCAGAAAGGGTCCCTGAGCCAGGTAGAAGGACTACGGGAATATTCCCTGTGAAGGTGAAGAATATTCGCCGCGGAAAAGGGAAGGGGAAGAAGGATGAAGGACCAAGTACAGGAGACAAGGTTGACCTTGCTGTCCAGAGTATCCTCCCACTGTCATTGCAGACACATTAACTGATTAATGTTTTATTGTAGTTTTGCTAGCGTGTAGCGAGTCAAGAGTTGACCGTGCTTGAACTCATCAAAGATTGTTTTAACCGTAATGAATTTGTAGATTAATTGAAAAGAGTTTTTTGAAACACAAGCAATTGATGCTTATTTGCTTTTTTTGTTTTTGAGACCGAACCAATGATGGCTGCCTACGTTCCCTTTTTACAATTGGACTAAGGGGCTCAGGTCACCGTAGTTCGACACTTTAGGTGAATTTGAGAAAAACAAAGACAAAAGAAGTGTGACCCTGTTTTTTACCTGGATCATTGACGGGAATGTATCCAGTTGGGTATTACTCTTTTAGCACTTTAATTTTACTGAGGGGTGGTGTATAGGGAAGGAGAGTTGACTCGTGCTCTTCCTCAAATGAAGTATCTGCGGAGCTTGCTTCTGTTTACGGGGTTGACGAAAGGGTTCCCGTCCAAATCTGCTAACTTCATGGCTCCTCCGGAGAAGATTCTTTGTACCACGAACGGTCCTATCCAGGTAGGCTCCCACTTTCCGAGGGGATAGGTTTGCGTAGGAGGCTTTTCCTTTAGCACCAAGTCGCCTCTTCTCTCGATGTCTCTGATCTTGACTTTCTTATTGAATGCTCGGGCCATTCCGCTTCCGGTAGGCTCGAGTGTGCTCCATGGCTTTCAATCTGCGCTCGTCGAGTAGAGCAAGCTCGTCGTGACGGCTCTGTAGCCATTCGACTTCATTGATCCCGTTTTCCAAGAGGACTCGGAGGGATGGAATTTCCAATTCCACGGGTAACATTGCTTCCATTCTGTAGGTAAGTGCAAATGGAGTCTCCCCTATGGCGGTTCTGACTTATGTTTTGTATCCCCAGAGGGCTAGATGTAGCTTTTCGGGCCAGTCCTGACCTCTGGTGGTCATCTTTCTAATTATCATTGCAAGAGTTTTGTTTGCTGCCTCTACTGCACCATTGGTTTGTGGTCTGTAGGGAGAAGACTTGTGGCGTGTGACTCTGAATTCGGTCAGCAGTTGGTCACAATCTCCTTCGAAGTGGGTCCCATTGTCGGATATGATCTCGTTGGGTACTCCGTATCGGCACATGATATTCTCTCTGATGAACTCGGCTACCTTCTTAGAATTCAGTACCTTGTACGATCTGCTTCTACCCATTTGGTGAAGTAGTCGACTGCGACTAGAATGAACTCATGACCATTGCTCCCTGGTGGAGTGATTTTGCCGATGACGTCGATTCCCCATGTGGCGAAAGGCCATGGCGTAGTCATGCAATAGAGTTCATGAGGAGGGATGTGATTGAGGTAGGAGAACCGTTGACATTTGTCGCAGCTTCGGATGAACTGGATGCAGTCTGTTTCCATTGATATCTAATAGTATCCCATACGGAGGATGATTTGTGTCAATGCTCGGCCGTTCATGTGCGGACCGCAGGTTCCGTTGTTAACTTTGTTCATTAGCTCACTGGCTTTTTCTTTATTTACACACCGAAGGAGTGGCCCTTGGTGGCGCTTCTTGTACAACATACCCCCAGAATGACGAAATGGGATGCCAGGCATTTTAATGCCATCATGTTTTTGGCTTTGATCCCTTCTTTGTATTTTCCATCTTCATTTGTGAAGGAATTCTCCATTTTGGAGGTACTGGTAAATTTGATTGTACCAGGGTTCATCGATCGTTTCATTTTTTATTTCGATCTCACAGCAATAAGCGGGTGTTTCCCGTCTGCCTATTCTGAGGGGTTTTACTGATTTCCCATTGGGAATTTCGACAAGAGAGGCGAGGGTAGCCAGGGCATCTACGAAGCGGTTCCTGTCTCTTGGAAAATAGTGGAAAGAGATGTCCTTGAACTGAGCAATGAGCTCCTCCATGTACGTGTGGTACTTCTGGAGGCCAGAATCTACCATCTTCCATTTGTTGGACACTTGATTGATGATCAATCCTGAGTCTCCGTACACTTCCAGTTCTGAGATGTTGCGCTCGAGGGCGGCTTCCAGACCGGCTACGCAGGCTTCATATTCTGCGGCATTGTTGGTTGTTTCAAAATTCAGCTTGATGGCTATGGGAGTGTGCTCGTCCTTGGGATCGACAAGGAGCATTCCAATACCATTTCCCTTCTTGTTGGCTGCCCCATCGAAAAAGAGTTGCCAGCGGTTTGCGCTGTCGAGTGAAAAGATTCTCGTCCGAAAACCGTGGATCGTGACCCTTAGGTTCACCGCTAGGGAAGTCTGCCAGCCTAATCCGCCATTACTCGCCCTTTGTTGATTTTCTCGACCATATACTTGATGTCGAACTCACCAGAAGAATGACCACTTGGCTAGTCTCACGACAGGATGGCTTGTCAAAGAGATATCGGACGGGGTCCATTTTGGAGACCAGGAGCACCGAATGTGACCGGCATGTAGTGTTTCGGTTCCCGACTATCCATACCAAGGCGGTACAAGTTTTCTCTAATGCCGAGTAGCCGGAGTTCACTTCCTTGAAGCTTCCGGCTTACGAAGTAGATTGCATGCTCAACTTTGGAATCTTTCTCTTGTGCCGCATTGCTCCGATTGACATGTCTCAGCATTACGTTATCACAAGCACAGGAGTAGTGGCTTGTCTTCATGTGGCGGGCACAGAATTGGGGGATTCACCAAGTATGTCTTGATTTTCTCGAAAGCAGTCTGGCACTCGGCGTCCTAGTTGATGTCGGTATTCTTCTTCATCAGTTTGAACATTGGCTCGCAGAGAGACGTCAACTGGTTGATGAAGCGACTTATGTATTGAAGTCTTCCCATAAAACTTTTCATTTCTGTCAGGGTCTGAGGCAGCTTCATGTCGATGATGGCCTTGATTTTCTTGGGATCGGCTTTGATACCTCTTTCTGTAACCATGTACCCCAGTACTTTGCCTCGCTTGACGCCGAAGGTGCACTTGGCAGGGTTCAAACTCATGGAGTGCTTTCTGAGTTTGTTGAAGAACTTTCTCAGATCTGTCATGTGCTGCATGTCTGATCCTCTGGAGTGGATGATCATGTCGTCGACATATACTTCGATTTCTTTGTGGATCATGTCATGGAAGAGCGTCTTCTATGAATTCTGGTTCCTTCTGCTTTGGAGTTACTGTCTCGAATGTGGCCTCGGTGGCTGATCCGAACAATCTGTTTCCCGTGAAGAGTATCTTGAGTTGCTCTTATATGTCTGGGATTCCCTTGAATGTGTACTCGTGCTGGACTGTGGTGGCAATTGGTCCAGGTAGAGTTGTGATGTCGAGGAACGCTCCCCTTATCGGATTAGCCTTGAGTCCTCTGAAACGCTTGAGGTCCCGTGCTAGCTTTTCCATCCTTTCTGTAGTCTCTGTGCTGGCTATCCCTGCTCCTTTCTCATCTTCATCAGTTCCACTATCGGTCCCCTCGCCCGCTGTCGGTTCCTCGCCGTCCCGTCCCCTCAGCCTCTCGCCGGTCGGTTCCCTTTGTCGGTCCCTCGCCCGCTCGGCTGCCGGTTCCCTTGGTGAAGTAATGAGCGAGGTTGAAACTGTAAGGTCGGAGATCGGGTGTGCCATCGGAGGTTCCCCTTTTGTGGGCTGCCGCCTTGGTGTGGGCGAGCCTTTTGTTTTCCCTGATGTCAGCTGGTGTTGACACATAACCGAGCCCCTGGACCGTGGTGTGGTCCTTGATTTCGATGACTTGGTGTTGGCCTTGTAACCTTTTGTCGAGCCCCAGTCCTGGGATGAAGTTCATAAGTTTCATCATCTTCATGGCGGGAGGAATCTTGTCTTGAAACAGTGGAAGGTCCACGTTGCATATTTGGATCTTGGAGGTCTCCAGAGTGAATCCAGTTAATGCCATGTCGTCATTGTGCTTGATTTCTAACACTTGAATTTCGTTGGTGTTGGTCCCCTCGGTGGTGACGCTGTCGCCGTAGACTGTGGTTAGCTCGTTGCCTTGCATGAACTTGATGCACTGGTGAAGGGTGGATGCCACGCCATTTATCTGATGCAGCCTGTGGTCGCCCCAGACGGGCCGTAAAGTGATTGGAATGTCCAACACTTGGAATTCGGTGGGGATCATCCGCTTGCCGAACCGCATATTAGGAGTAGCAACCCCGAGAACCGTACGGGAAGTGGAGTCATAGGCCTTGACAGTGTGGATCAAGGCTTCGCATTTGTGGACTTGATGTCAAGCAGTCCATCATCTTGGCGGGCAAGACATTCATTCCGGAACCTCCGCCTACCAACACGCGGAAGGCAACGCTCGTCCGCTGGACCGTGATGTAGAGCGGCTCATTGTGATCGACCCCAAATTTTGGCAGTGTCCAAATCTCGCAAGGTGATAATGTTGCCAGTAGTGGATGTTGTCGATCATCTCAATGACTTCGTTCGGGGTTGCGTCCACGGAGACCATGGTACGGGCTAGACTTTCCTCTAGCTTCGAGCTTGTGAGGATATGAGGATGTGAGCAGGGACCAAAGGGAAATGTTCGCCCGGGTCTGCTTGAGCCGAGAGCGAGGATCGGGTCCTCTTTCACTGAACTTGCGTCTTCGGGCAAAGCCGGGTTGCGTTACTGCCTCGCTCGGCTTTTTAGTGGCCTTAGGTGGTAAAGCATGGATTTGACCCTATTGGGTTAGAACGCTGACATCAGGCTTGGTTTCTTCTGAACAGGCCGCTCTGAGCTGAGCCATAGTCAGAGGAGGATTCCTCATAGCGTAGGGTCATATGTCTTCCCTCAATTCGTTGATTGTAGATGTGTTCCCCTGAGCTTCGGCACTGATTCTCATCCCGGGATACCGGCCAGGTGCCTCCGTGGGGAGTGTAGTTTATGGATTGCCGCAATGCTCGAACGTTAGTACGCAACAATGGCTGCCTTAACCGAACCGCGTGCATTGCGCCGACCCTTCCTGGGAGGTTGGAGAGTTCTTGGTTCAAGCGAACAGTCTCCTTGATCTCTTCACGGTATAACGCGCTCCTTTCCTTCTTGCTGAGCATACTCAGGGCATTCTGGAGTTGGGTTTGGTGATACTCATGGTTTGCTAATTTTTCTCCACTCTTGGCCCAGATCAACTTTCTTGCAGCAGAGCCTGCGTCGAGAGTTAGCGCCTGCGTTTCTTCCCATGTGAGAATAGCCAGTGCTTCTTTAAACTGTGTGCGGCAGTCTAGATAAACCTCCATCAGGGAGAGCTTTCCCTTCTTCTTTATCTGGGTGGCGGGTATGTCGGATGGTGAGTACACGGCTTCTCGAACATCTCGCCCACGTAACCGGTGCTGCCCCGGCTGATCGTTTCTGTAAACGAATGCCGAAACCTGTGGAATCTCCCTGAGCAGTTGTTGGAGATGTATTTCTATCTTTCTATTCCGTTTGAATAGACCTTCCTCTCTCAGTTGGCCTTTTAGCTTGAGTGCGGAAATGATCCGTCCCCATCCTCCCAGGACCCTTGGGATTTCGGTTTTGTTGACTTCATGTCTGGCTTGGAAGAGAATGGTTTCATCGTCTTCGTCATCGCTTTCACAGAGAACTTGCTTTCCTCGGGAGATAAGCGCCGGTACTCGTTTCGTCGTGTCATTCCATATCCTAGGTCGTCGGGATCGTTGACCGACCTCGCTGGCCGGAGGGGGGTGGATGAGAAAAGACGGTAGTCCAGGAAGTTGCCGGGAGCAAACCTCGAGGTCGAACTGGTCTAGAGTGGCCTCTAGCTTTCTGTCTGAAGCTGCTTGTGACACTTTAAGGGCTTGGTCCCTGTGGGTCTTTTGAGCTTGGTTTTCGTCCTTGAGACGGTTCTCTTGAGCGGCTAGTTCCATGAGGGATTTCCTTGCGAGAGCTAAACAGTCTTCGTAGGTGCGTGCCGTCTGACTAGTGTCTAGGACTGTGATCACATCAAAATCACCGAATGGTGGAAATACTTGGATTATGTTGACAAAGGAAGTCGGGCTGGGACATTCCATGCGGCCTTCCTTGATCTCGGCTACCAAGAAGTTCGCCCATATTTGCTTGATTGAACCCACGGGGGTGTTCAATTCTCGCGATGTCGATAGTCTCATGATCTCGCCGGGATCGCCAAGTCTATCGTAGCTAGCAGCTTGTCGGGGCGGGATGTCTCGAATCTCGTGGCCGTGACGATTGGGAGCGTAATCGAACTTGAGCATGTTGATGCCGAGGTGGTCATTTCCTTCGCGGAAGCCGACTCTCGTCTTGCGGGGAAGACCTTTACAGATGTTTTTAGGGTGGCTACTGGAAGCGTTCCTGAGGTTGATCTGATTTGTAGCAGGGTGAGGAGCTTTGTCTCCTTTGCTGTTGCCCTTGGCCTTGGCGACGCTTGTGGCTGTGAGCTTGACTAACGGCACGGGCCGGTTGCCACTGGGCTGGTAATCGGAAGTGACGATGAGCTCGAGCTCGATTAGCCTGTGGCCTCGCGTTTTTACCATGAGCAGGCAAAATGGCCGAGGTGACTTTGGCGTTGCAGAATCTGATAATAAGGACCGGATCCTTGGTATCATCGGGATATCTGGAATAGATGATGTTGACGAAGTCGTCGTCAGTCACTTGATCCGAGGGGTTCTTTGTCGTGTCAACCAATTGTTTCCATTCGCCGGATAACCGCCTGTACGGGATGTTGAGCTTGACAATTTCCATGGTATTGGAACCCTTTGTCGAGGTGACCCGATCGGAACGGGTGCCATCCTTGAAACCGAGCATGTGAATGTAGGGATTTTCCCGCGGATCCGCTCGCGTCCTCGACTTCGGGCAGTCCCGATTCGTCGCCGTCTCGATCGGCTCAATCCAAACATGTGACGCCGCGCGTCCCCGCCGCGCCGTTAGGAGCTGCTAGAAACATCATGCCCTTCGCCGGAGAAAAGGGGCTCGCCGGGCAATTCCTCATGGAGGACATCCCATACGACGCCATACATTCATCACGAGTGTGACGATGCTTGTTGACCTTTATCACGAAGATTTCCTCACGGCGGGGCCAAGAGTATAGATTGAAGGATACCGACAAATCTCCGATTGGAGACAAGGGGTTTATGTGCCCGCATCATGGCGATGCTCGTGGCATTTCTTTCCAATCCGCTCCAAATGTTGGAAACGACAATTGAACTTGATGTATCGGACCGTCTGTGGTCTCGCCTCTCGAGGACATTGACATAGTTGCATCTCCGACTCGAGGGATTCTCATGAGATTTGCCCCGGTAGTCCCTTGGTCGATTTGAAGGAGGTAGCCCCGTGCCCGGCCGCGGCACGCTTGGTCAGTTGTCTCGCTTCGTTTCCTATGAGGAAATCGTCCTCTCGATGACTTCAAGATCTCCCCGACGGTTAATGAACTTGACGCATTGATGGAGAGTGGAGGCTATGGCTTTCATGTGATGTAGCCAAGGGCGTCCCAACAGAGCCGTGAATTCGGACGAATGTCCATCACGTGGAATTTTGCTCGGCACCATTTGGGTTTCGAACTGTAGCCCCAGAGTCACCGTCCCCGTGACGTGACGAGACGTGGTGTCGAAGCTTATAGTCCCGGTAGATGGAATCAAGTGCTGCTTGGATGCGTAGGCTCGCATCATGCCGAGAGGGAGGACGTTAACGGCTGATCCGTTGTCTCACCAATACTCCGAGGAGTGATATGGTGTTGAGCTTCGAGAGTGATGAGAGCTTCATTGTGCCCCGAGGCATCTCTCAATAGATCTTCGTCACATAACGTGATCATACTGCCATACAGTCGGGAATCGTAGATCTGTTCTCTATCCGGAGAAGGAGAGTCATCAAGCCATCCGTTTCATGTTTTCCTCTTGCGAGGTAAAGCCTTTGCCGGAGCCTCGGGATTGTGTTGAGGCTGTTTGTGGCGGTTACAGCCCTTGGTTAGCACGTTGATCGAGTGCGAGTGCCAAGCTGACTTTGATCTTCCTTACCTGGGTCCATGCTCAAGTCGGACAAATTGAACTCGGCTGATCCCTCAGGGGGTTAGCTTCGACCGGGCAAGAGATTGTCAAAATCTCGAGGTATTCCGTGTGCCCAAGGCTTGAACTCGTGTCGCAGGACTTTTCGGCTTTCCCACCCCCCGTCTCGCTCTAAAGCCGCATGGCCTGGAGGAAGGGAGGACTGGCCGGAGTAGAGTACGTAGTGGGCGAACCTCCGGATGGCTCTCCGAGTGTACCCACACCGGTGTCTCCACCTTCATATCTTTCTCTCGCTCGTTGAGAGGACTTCTTCTTCTCGTTTTCTGAGGATTACCCCCGACCATGTCTTGGGACTCGTACTGTGCAAAGCGAGCCACAAACATCGTAGCCGATGTGGACATTTGATGGGGACCCGGCCGGGAAGAGGCGGAGGAACCGGCTCGCGGCAATCTTCTTGGGCACCTATTCAATGGAATTCACACCGCTGTTGTTCGAAAAGGGTTTCCGACTGTATTGGGTCCACGGGGACGCTCCAATTTTCCTTCCTCTATCAAATTCTTGAATTTCGTATCGTAACCCCACGCAGCTTGTCAGTGGTATGGCCGTGATATCGATGGAAGGCGCAAGACTTGCTCTTGTCTGCATTGACTACGGGATTCTTGGGTTTGTAATTTGCAACGGGTTTAAGGAGACCTTCCTTGATTAACCCTTCCAAGATCTTGCTCGCCGGCATGTCCAACTTGGTCGAAATGTACGGCAATGTTGCTTCATGAATGGAGTTGTTGCTTCGCGGACCGGGTTTCGTTGCCCGACCGCTGTCCCCGATGGATGTAGTTGACAGACGTATCTTTCCTTTGTCGGGGGCCGGTGCGGGATTGAATGCAACCGGTGATCGGTATTTGTATGGTTGTGCAAGAGCCAACTTTTTCCTTGAGATCCTTCTCGAACCGTGAGCCGGCATTGACCATGGCCCGAGATCCGGGAAGAAATGATGACCGATGAGAGTTCCTGATGGACGGTCTTAAGCAGACTTCAAGATCCGCATCTGCTCATCCTTGGAGAGTGGCTCTATGATCTCGGAGAGTTTCCAACTCCACCTCTTGTAGAATTCTCCGACGCTTTCATCCGCTTTCGCTCGGGTGATTAAGTCCTCACGACTTGTTTCCCACTCTAGATTGGATCTGTACCGCTCTAAGAAGATGTTACCGATCCGATCCATGTGTGTGGCGATCCGCAGCTTGACCCTTAGGAACCATCGTAACGCCGAACTTTTGAAAGCGTATGCCGGGAAGTGATCGACCATTTGGCCGGAGGGTTGCTCCTTTCGCTCTCATGCCGAGAACGTAGGTGTCGACATGCATTTGAGGACATTCGGTTCCTGCTTGAACCTCGGTCCATCTCCCGGCATTCCCGAACTTGGCAGGTGAGGAGGCGTGACCATTCCCTGCAGTGATCTCGTGGATTTGAGCATTTCCTTGCTTTTCGAGCCGCTTCACGCGGCTTTCGTGTCTTTCATCCGTTCGACCATCCAGCTAAGGTTAGGTCCAAGCGGTAGACTTTCGAGGCTCGACACCGGGTGCTACCATGGCTGAGCGGTAGTGGATTCGAGGTGGGAAGGCTTGATATATGTGGAATATATTGGGGGCCTTTTCTCGACCGTATCGGGCTTGTCCCCGGTGTTTTGGGATTCGCATGTATAGGCAACTGATGAACTCCGGAGGGTATTGACAAGGAGATTGGCATCTGC